>PYDT01000170.1:15000-37126 GCA_004837865.1 Musa balbisiana
TAAAAACGTGAGGGTTCAAGTCCCTCTATCCACAATAAAAAGCCTATTTTACTTCCTAAGTATTTATCCTCTTCTTTTTTTTCATCAGTGGTTCAGTTCAAACAAAATTCATATCTTCTCTTTCACTCTACTCTGTCCCCAAACGGATCCGAACTAAAATCCTTGGATCTTATCCCAATTTGGATAGAACCTGTACAAATGAACATATATGGGCAAAGAATCTCTATTAGGAATCAGTCAAAGGCCATATCAATCCTTACAACTTACTTGTCAAATTTTGACTACTTTTTAGTCCCTTTAATAACATAGACACAAGTACTCCACTAGGATGATGACGGGGAAATGTCGGGGTTAGCTATTGGTAGGCAGAGGACTGAAAATCCTCGTGGTCACCAGGTCAAATAGGTTCTGACACTGTAAAGAATGTATCGGCTTAGATATTCATACAAATAATCGAGGATAGAAGGGCGTTAATAGTCAGAGCATGATACTTATTACTCATCTAGATGTTACAAGTGACTCATATAGATGTAGATATATATATATACCTCCTTTGGGGGGATTTGTTTAAAAAATATATGTAGGATGGTATGGTAAAGAACAAAGTGAGATTATGCTCCCGGCTCTTTTTCTTTCTTGTCCCTTAATACGTGCTTTCTCTCATTCCCAAAAAAGATCTAAGTCTTAATCTATAATTCAAAAATAAAATAAATAAGTAAAAAAAAAACTTAAAAGTCGAGAGGAGTTAAAATATAGCAATAGACAGAATGCACTTCAGACACAGTACAAATTAAAATCCATCCCTTTTATTTTTCATTTCATATTTTTTGACATTTATTCCATTTCTTCACTCTTGCTTACGTTACTTTCCGGGTCCATCTACATCTAAGTAAGTTATGTGCGCGGTACAAAGTTCATAGTGCAGAACTCTTTTGATTCATCCCAGTGTTTCTGCTCATACGAAATGGATATGATCTATTCCAAATTTTGGAATAAAAATGGTTGTTTTAGGTTACCATATACGAATTAAAGTCAGGTTATTTCTTTCATCTAGAACGGAACGTAAAAAATTCTTCACTTGAAAGAAATCTGGGATTGTCCTGTCGTATAGTAAACATTAGTTTCTTATCATTTAATGAGATTTGTATTTCTAGAAATTGGGGTAAAGATCTCTTACGTAGGGGCCAACCTATCAAAAATTTCCGGCATCAAAATACGTTTAAGCGTGGATGATTCATAAGCGATTCACAAAACATTAGCATAAGATTCGAGTTATTGAAAAATCAGCACTCTCCAAATCCAGAAACAGACGGGATTCTAGGGGAATTTTTTAATTCCTTGGGGCAATACTTTTATGCATACTCTTGGGTTTTGCGATACCATACTGTATTCTCGTAAGATGATACACATGGCTTAAAAAATCCGCCTGGGGCTACATCATAAGGCAAACTGGAGAGCGTAAATAATTGTAACCATTATACATATGAATGACAGTAAATGGAATCCCAATCCTCGTTTTTATTTGTAAAGTTTCTAGTCCTCGCAATCAAAGCCCAAAGCTCTGCTGAACTAAATAGGTTGCCTAACCACTTCAGATAAACGATCCTGGCGCATCTTTCTGATCTCTCCCCCATTGTATTTGTATGAGTATTTCAAATTACAATGAAATTTTAAAGATGACCCTTTATTTCGTGATTCTGCACAAAAGAACCTACCTTGTCTGACACTAATTCATGGGAGATACTGAACTTTTGATTTGAAAAAGGTCGAAGGTATCTCGAGTCGATGGTGTTGATTGATGGAGCAATTCTGATCAAATTTCCAGTATGAGTACTGCGCGAACACAAAACTTGTGATGGTAGTAAAACATCGATTTTCCTGTTGAGACACAGTTCTATCATTCAAAGATTTCTCGCGAGATATTTTCGTACGAAGTTGCGTTATAGCATCGATAAACCGCCTCTGTTTAGGTGGGCAGCCCGGCAAATAGACCTCGACAGGAATTAGCTTATGAATCCACGAAACCAGTACTATAAGAATCCGTACTGAACAATCCCTCCTGTAATCGTACAAGCTTCCCATAGCAATGACATATTTTGGTTCAGGCATTTGCTCATATAATCTTACTAAAGAAGGAGCCATTTCATTGTTTACTGGGCGGCTTTAAAATTAGGTCTGCTGGTCTAGGGACTCGAGTCTTGGTACCAGCCATAACGATCAAAGGTCGAATTCGCGAGCTATTAATGAAGCAATTCAAGAAACCAACAACGGTACGTATAGAAGCGGCCATAAACTGGAACGTCTGACCAATTCGAAGCTCATTCAATGTAGTTGAAAATAAAATGATTGGTCATTGTTTTGTCAACTAAGGGAAATGCAATCAAATTCATAACTGTCTCAATGTAATCTTTTCCTTCATTTTGTTATTTGATTGTCTGAATATTCAGTTAAGACCATTCAATGCTCCTTTTCCAATGCATAAACTGAACCAACAATGGGATAAGCACAAAAATTAAGCTTCGATAATAAATACACCCACTACAGCGAAATCATTGCCATGGATAAAGAAGAAAGACAGTTTCAACATCCAAAAACAACAAAAACTAGAGCAAACCATGTAATAGCGGATGTCGAAATGTAACAAGCATCCCCATGGGTTATATACCCGATTCATAACTAGAGAGTTCTGGTCCCTTCACAACGGTCTAAAACTCGGAAATTACAAATGGCCAAGATAGGAATCAACGCTGATATACTAGAATGCCAGAAACTATCATATTCGTGAAGCAGACAATAATGTACTCCTATTAATGGGGAATATGCGGAATTATTCGATTCGAATCGGAATTGTCAATTCATCCATAAATTATATCTAGGCGAAACAAGAATTGATTTTGATTCAAATCAACGCATAGTTTAGAGTTTGTTTGCTGTGGGGCATGTTTTGTTTAAGATTCATCTAATGGAACCCACTTACATTTTTGATTTCGATTTCTAATTAGATATGGTGTAGAAATAGGATGCTATTACACAAACAAAACTCTCTCCTTTTCTTGGTCTCTATCTCTAGAAAAGGTAATAAAATACTAAATATCTATGCCTTAAATATTTCTAGCCTATAACTATAATAACATCAATACCGATAATCTAAGTAAAGTAACTCCTATAATTAAATATATGAATACTAATTCATTGGAATACTATGTTGATTAATATGAATCAACATAATGAGCTAAGAATAATTTCATTTCCATTTTTAAAACTTAAATTTTTTCAATGTCATATGGGTAAATGTTCTAGGATTTTCTAGCATATGCTATTTTATCGAAGTATTCCTTTTTCATTAAAATCTGGGTAGTAAGGATCATTGCTTCTATTGATTTGATACGAATATGAATACATAATTAATGCATTCGAATGATTTTTTATCTTTTTCTTGTCCTAGATTTCATTTTATTTTTCTTAATGATCAATCCGTTGAATGAGAGGGGGACATAAACCACTTATATCTTTCATACAAAAACTTGGAAACTTGGAACCGTACTATCCCACTCCTCAGAAAGAAATAAGAAGAATCGACGTTATTTCATAGAGTATAGAATGAAAGATTCCTTAATTCGGGACCAAGCTCTA
Organism: Musa balbisiana; assembly: GCA_004837865.1. Taxonomy (NCBI): domain Eukaryota; kingdom Viridiplantae; phylum Streptophyta; class Magnoliopsida; order Zingiberales; family Musaceae; genus Musa; species Musa balbisiana. Next base: position 18,634 of record PYDT01000170.1, read on the forward strand.
GTACTAAAACAAAGATTACGATTGGAATGAAACCAAAATACTTGTTGTTTTTGTACGGCAAAAACGCTAATAACTTAATAAATATAAGGTAAGACAAGCAATGGGTTGATTTCGCTACAAAGACAAAGGGTTTTTACAGCAAACTATACTAGACAATGAAACATAGCAAAGAGTGGAGAGTATATAATCGACGGAAATCATAAATGATTTACATTCACATTGTCAAATAGAAAGAATCACACATTATCGAATGATTCGACGGACCAACTCAAATCAAAACCCATCAACTCATGAATATAGAAGAAGAAACTTATTAATTATTAGATTTAGGGCCAATTCGTATCTCTCCTTATCTCGGAAATCAATCACTAAGGTTGCTCTTGTTATGCCAAAAAACGATTAGTGATTAGTTAAGGGGGATCTCCAAATACAAGGGACAGAACCCAAGACCAAGAAAGACTAGGTCTAGAACCAGGTGGACTAGGATAGACTTTGGTGGTCCCATAGACATGAAAACTATACTACACTAAAATATAAATATTAGGATTAGGGCTATACGGACTCGAACCGTAGACCTTCTCGGTAAAAAGATCAAACTGATTATTATCGAAATGATTTTCGAACTGTTCAAAAGACCAACAGATTTTGTGCATTGGGCGCTGTCATCACCAATGGTATGTAAAGATCAGTAGCCACCATATTTTTTCTGTAGAGGAAGATAATGAGATGGTTCCAGGTGCTCTGATTTATTATTTGTATTCGATCTAGGAAAGCAATACAAAGGTTTCCAGAAGGGTATCTTATTAGGTCTGCCTTCGGCCTAGATCAACCTACTTAAATGGAATCTCTATCGCTCCGCTGCAAACAGTCGAATAGAGATGCATACACCTTTAAAGTTCATAGGACGAAAAGAGGGTATTTTGAGGCCCTTATACTCATTTATGCTAGCATTGAATGGGCGTGGTATTTACCTTATCAACTATCAAATCAATGGCGGGTTCTATTTGATTTGGCAACTGAATTCGCGCCTGAATCGGACCGAACCAAATATTTGGTCAGGCTATTGTTCTCGTGTTCCCTCGAACCTATGGAGTAAGAAATTGATTTCTCAATACGATCAATTAATGTTCGTTGCATAATAGGCTCATTGAAAAGCATTGGCGCGCGTGTAAACGAGGTGCTTACCACTGACTCTTTATAGCCTGTCATAGACATCTAACATTAAAAAGATAATTCTTGTCAGAGGATTTCCCTAATCCAATCATAGCTCTCTGATCTATTATTTTATTTACGATTAACAGAACAGATTAGTATTGCTTAGAAATAATATTCACCTATAATCCCCGAAGTGATGGGTTATTTTTGTGGTGATAAATGACCTACTAACTCAGTGGTTAGAGTATTGCTTTTACGGCGGGAGGCTTGTTCAAATCCAATAGTAGGTAGAACTTATAGATACCGGAGTCGATGAAATGATATCTCATAAGTTTACCCATTTCTTTTTTTGTTGTTATCAGATTAGGCACGTGATTGGTTCAATTGGCAGAACAACATGTGGTGTATAATAAGAACTTTTTAAAAAATTCTTTATTATTTGATGTATGATGACTAGGAGGAAAAAACCATTGGACAGCTATACTCGTGTCCTAGCTCGTATGAGAGCTAGATTCGCTCAATTGTTGTTCTCTTACCTCAGCTTACTCAAAGTTAGCTTCAGCTATTCAAGAGCTGTGAGCTTCTTGAGGATCAATCAGTACTATTCCGCATCATTTCCTAAAATGGTGATTGCATATTACCTATTCTAGCGAAACCCATCAGAGCCACCGTTACCATGGCGTTGTTGAGGCGTATTCTCAAAAGACCTATATCTACAGGTGGCAATAGGGGCGTGGTTTGGTAATACGCAATTTGGCCACTATTAGTACGATAAAATTATTTCTTTCACTTCTGCGCCAAAATAATTCGGATTAGGGAGTCAGTTACACAAAGTTTAAGTTCATTCTTCAATTTGCTCTCATCTTCTAAGGTTCATAGCTTCGCGGTAGCTTCATGTGTTACTACTAAATAAAAGGCCTGCTCGGGAGACTGTTCAACTCTCCGGAAAAGGATCAGTTGAAACCCCATAATTGTTTCTGCAGACCACCATTCCTGGATAACCAGTAAATACTTCTGCCAGAAAGAAGGGTTGTGATAAGAAACCTCGATTTTTTAGGGCTCTTGGATACAGTTAAAACTCTTCTTCGGATTAATCGGCAACCCAAGAAAGAATAGCTATAATGTCCTGAAGTTCTTTGAACGTTGTGAAGTTGCTTAACTCTCTTGCGCGTTTCATAATGTTCCTCGCCAACGATCCGAGGTTGTAACATAGTTGACGTTGAATCTTAAAGATCACTGCTGGATAAATACATTTGGCAGCTAATCCTCTTGATAATACGGTAGTAGCATCTAAAGTGCAATGTCGTGGCAGGAGCGGGTCGGTCAAATCGTCGCGGGTACAGAAACGGCTTGGATCGAAGTTCTTAGTCCCCTTGGTTAGAAGTAATCTTCTTGCAAAGACACCGGTCTGTACTAAGGGCTGTAGGGTGATACCAAGTGCAGAAGCATTCGGCCCCATAAGGCGGATACTTCGACAACCATGCTGGAACGAAACGAAAGATATTGTCGATGAATAGAAGTACGTCTTGGTCATTTTAACATTACCGGAAAATATTCGCCATAGTTAGGGCAGCAACCAACTCTCACACGAGCTCCGGCGGTTCACATTTGACATAGACTAGAGATACTTTTGATTCTGCAATATTTTTTTCATTAATTAATAACGGATTCTGTCATTTCCATGTAAAGATCATTTCATTCACGAGTACGTTCGCCTACTCGCCAAATCCAGTACGCCTCCCCATGAGATTTGGCCAATGTTGTTGATCAATTCCCTGATGAGTACGGTTTTACCTATAAAGCTCCTCCAAATAGTCGATTTTTCCTCCACGGCGATTAGGAGCTAAAAGATCCACTACTTTAATTCCTGTTTTCAAGATTGCTAATTTCGTCTCTAACGTATAAGGCAGGCAGGTCTATGAATAGGAGATGTGTGTAGTAATCTACAGGACCTAAATATCAAACAGGCTCCAAGGAACGTTGAAAATTCGTCGAGGGTAGCTACACCGACTGGAACGCTTAAGAGGGGCCCTGTGTGTAATCACTTCCATTCTCTAACAGGCCATCTGTAGCACTCCATAGATACAGCCTAACGCGATTATTTCCTAATAAGTGTTTGTAAATCACAAGTTAACTTAATTGCTGACCGATTAGTATCTCGAGCCCTAACACCAAAGCGGTATAAATATTAGGCTCTTGACCGCGAGAAAACAACATCCAGTACGGGCCACTAATTTGGAGATAAGCCATAGGATTTGTTATTTCAAGTGTGGAAACCGCAGGACTAGAAGGGCTGAGGGATGATTCGCCATTAATTATAATTAAAGTAAGTATGTCGAAAGTTTTTTTGAATAGTGCCATGCCAAGTCGAAAATAAATGTAACGATAGCACCAGTGATCGGTTAACAATAAGAATAAAGGGAGGTAGACTTGATTTCGTTGGTACCACACACCGAATACGATTCAATCGTTCTCCTCATTCATGAGTAAATTTTCAAGTTCAGCCAATCCTTCTTTTTTCAAAAGGAAATATAAGTACAGGAAAATCACGAGTAGTCTCTTTCATTTCTCTATCATTATAGAAAAACCATCCGTATAGAGTTATTATCTATAGAATTCGAACCGAACTCCATTTAGATTCATTATTTCGATCTAATTGGCATGTTTTTTTTTTTTGAATAGTATTGGGAGTGCCGCCTCCTATCTATCTTTATACCTTTTAGGATGAATATGCTATTGTCACATCTAGGATTTAATATACAACATATATCACTGTCAAGAGGTGAATTTTCTTAGTATTAGATCAAAATAAGAAGAGACCATTGATTTATTGTAAACTTGCAAAACAAAACATTCCGGTTTGGGTTGCGCCATATATATCAAAGAGTATCAAATAATGATGTATTTGAGAATCAAATACATGGTCTAATAATGAACATTCATTTTAACATAACATTGAAATTAGTTGATACTATTAGTAAATGTTTTCTCTTTTTTTTTTGAAAAATTTTTGTCAAAGGTTTTATCACGCTATCTCTATCAGAAGTTAGACCTGTCGTTGTGAGAATTCGAATAATGAAGTTGTAGGGAGGGACTTATGTCACCACAAACAGAGACTAAAGCAAGTGTTGGATTAAAGCTGGTGTTAAAGATACAAATTGCTTATTACTCCTGACTACGAAGTCAAAGATACTGCGATCTTGCAGCATCCGAGTAACTCCTCAACCTGGAGTTCCGCCCGAAGAAGCAGGGCTGGCGGTAGATGCCGAATATTCTACTGGTACATGGACAAACTGTGTGCGACTGAGGACTTACCGTCTTGATCGTTTACAAAGGGCGATGCTACAAATCGACGGCCGTTGTTGGGGAGGAAAATCAATATATGCTTATGTAGCGATATCTTAGACCTTTTGCAGGAAGGTTCTGTTACTAACATGTTTACTTCCATTGTGGGTAATGTATTGGTTGCAGCCTTACAGAGCTTACGTTGGAGGATCTGCGAATTCCCACTTCTTATTCCAAAATTTCCAAGCCGTCCTCACGGCATTCAGGTTGAAAGAGATAAGTGAACAAGTTGTCCGTTCCCATTGGGAGGTACTATTAAACCAAAATTGGATTATCTGCAAAAAACTCCGGTTAGAGCGGTTTATGATGTCTACGTGGGGGACTTGAGGTTACAAAGAGATGGAAAACGGGAACTCCAGCAGTTATGCGTTGGAGAGACGTTTCTTATTTGCGCCGAAGCAATTTTAAAAGCGCAGCCGACAACAGGTGAAATCAAAGGACATACTTGAATGTTACGGCGGAGGGTACATGTGAAGGAAATGATGAAACGGGGCAAGATGTGCCAGAGAATTAGGGTTCCTATCGGAAATGCAGACTACTTAATGTGGATTCACTGCAAATACTGCTGGCATATTGCCGTGGAAAAACGGGCATATTCTCACATCCATCGGCAAGGCATTGCAGTTAGTGATAGACAGAAAAAAGTTCATGGTTATGCATTTCCGTGTATAGCTAAAGCATTACGTTATGTTGGTGGAGCTCATATTCACGCGCGGTACAGTAGTAGGTAAACTGAAGGGAAACGTGAGATGAATTAGTTTCGTGATTTTATTACGTGATGATTAATCGAAAAAAGACCGAAGTCGCGGCTATTTTCTTACTAAAGCTTGGTCTTCATGCAGGTGTTGCCGTGGCTCGGGGGGTTATTCAGGTTTGGCATAATGCCTGCTCTGACCGGAAATCTTTGGGGATGGATTTACCGTACTACAGTTTGGCGGAGGAATTTAGGACACATTTGGGGAACTGCCACCTGGTGCAGTTGCTTAATAGGGTGGCTTTGAGGCGTGTGTACAAGCTCGATGAGGGACGTGTCTTGCTCGTGAAGGTTAAGGGAAAGTATCGTGAAGCAGGCAAATGGGCCCCGAACTAGCCGCGGCTTGTGAAGTATGAAAGAGATCAAATCGAATTCGGAACCAGTAGATAAGCTAGATAAAGAGAAAAAGTAAGTTGCATAATTCAGTCATTCATGTTTGTTCTACATAATTGATGCAATTAAACAGTCGCCCAATTCTTTCCTAAAAAAAGATTGGGCCGATTGCCGAATAAAAAAAAAAGAATGAGCATTCTATACTATGTATTTGCATATATCTTTATTGTACAGATGTTACAGATCTTACCTATATATAAAAGATAAGATCGAAGACTAAAAAACTCAATACTTCTTGTTTGTTGTGGATCCATAGGATTGATTAATTAGGATCTTGGGATTGGTGGCTTTTGTATATCTCCTAGTTTCAGGCCATAGATCAACGCCCACGGAAATGCCTCCTTTACCATCATAATATTGTCTTTTCGTTCCATGTTAAAATAGAAACTTAATTATTTGATTAACGAAAACAAATTCTTATTCTTTTATTTATAGAACTAAACCAACTATCTCTCATTTTCGATGAGAATTTGTACATACATGGAAGACAGCTGTGTCTTTCTATTTTAAAATTGAGAAAAAGATTCTATCAATTATATATGACCAAGTGATACCTCGGCTTCACAAAAGAGAATCATTTTACTTTCACATTTTGATTTCTTATCAGAATTAAGCTACGAATCTAATCTAATCATTAGGATGTTAATAATAACGAGTAAGTATTGAAAGAACGAGTAAGTAGTGAAAGAAAGATTATCCATCGAAGTATTGTATTTCATCAAATAGGGGGTAGAAAGACTCTATGGGAAAATGGTGGTTCCGTTCGATGTTGTCTAACGAGAAGTTAGAACATAGGTGGGGCTAAGTAAATCAAGTATAGTCGATGTATTGGAATACGTAGAAGGGACACCAACCTATTCTAAACGATACGAAGAAAAAGATTCTAGTTGGAATCATAGTGGTAATTATAGTTGCACTACTGGTGATCTTTATTTGAAATCAGGATATTTGGAGTTTGATAGCTGAGACACTTTTTTAGTTAGGGATAGTAATGGTGACAGTTACTCTGTATATTTTTGATTGAACATCAGATTTTTTATGTTTTTTTTTTTCTTGAGGTTGACAATGATAGTGCGTTTCTGGAGTGACTAGAAAAAAAAAACTTTCTAGTTATTTGAGTAGGGGGTATAAGAAAAAGAATCACTACTATTATCATTACATGGATGATACTCATCTAGTTGGAATAATCACAATTAATAGGTTGCATGTATTATCTTCGTTTTGAAGTCAGTATTAATAGTTCTATTTCGGGGTAGTACCAACAATTACAGTGACAGTTACTTTTATAACTTCATTTGTACTGAAACATAGAAATAGTAGTGAGAGCGGTAGGTCTAGTAAAAGAACTAGAAAAAATTTCAATGATTTCCATGAAGAAGTAGAATTCCATGAAGAAGTAGAATCAGATTTCCATGAAGAAGTAGAATCAGATTTCCATGAAGAAGTAGAATCAGATTTCCATGAAGAAGTAGAATCAGATTTCCATGAAGAAGTAGAATCAGATTTCCATGAAGAAGTAGAATCAGATTTCCATGAAGAAGTAGAATCAGATTTCCATGAAGAAGTAGAATCGGATTTCCATGAAGAAGTAGAATCAGATTTCCATGAAGAAGTAGAATCAGATTTCCATGAAGAAGTTAGAATCCAATGATTTCAATAATCAAAATACAAACATGGTTATGGTTCAATGCGGAAAATTGTTATGGCTGAACTTATAAACTTTTTTAAGTCAACAATGAATATTTGTGAACAGTAGGGAATATCATTTGAAAATGAGTAGTTCAGATAGAATTGAAACTTCGATGATTCCGGACCTTGGGATCCTCTGGAAAAGAAGATGCTATAGACCCCATTGATTTTCGTTCAAAAGAGGACCTTATGGAGATCGTATCGATTTTTATCAAAGACGGACCGGTTTAGCCTGATGTATTCAAACAGGGCCATAGGTCAAATAAATGGTTTCACGGAGCAATGGCGTTAGGATTCCGTTTATGGGAGTAGTATGGGTCCAGAGGCGAGAAAATTACTCGTTTGATCCGCGTATGGCTACTAATCGATCTCTCCCTGTCATATTGTGTGCTGCTTCTGGAGGAGCACGCATGCAAGAAGGAAGTTTGAGCGTGATGCAAATGGCTTACAATATCTTCTGCTTCATCTAATTAGCAAGCAGATAAAAAGTTATTCTAGTATCATTCTTACATCTCTACACCTGGTGGAGCTACCAGCCGTTTGGGTAGTTTGGGGGATATCATATTGCGAACCTAAACGACTACATTGCATTTGCGGGTAAAAGAGTAGTGAAACAAACATTAAAAAAGGTAATACCTGAAGGGTCACAAGTGTCAGGAGTGTTATTCCATAAAGGTTTTATTGACCAATAGTACCACGTAATCTTTTAAAAGTGTTCTGGGTGAGTTATTTCAGTCCACTGTTTCTTTCCCTTGAATCCAAGTTCAAAAAGGGTAAAGTATTAGCATAGAGTCAGTTATTTTATTTGTAGCGAACAAGTAGTCATTTCGTAATCACGGTGTTTTCTTTGGCGAAATAAGTTCTCCTTGTAATAAGAGACAGGTTCTGATAATTTATTATATTTTATTATATTTTATTATTCTTTATTTAGTATTTTTAGATTATTGATAATTATAATTATAATATAATAATATACATAATAATAAATATAAAAATTTTTTTAGAATATTTTCGAATATAGAATAGATAGTTCTAGCTAATCATTTTCTATCTAGTTCATATAGAATTATAGTTGATATTAACTATTAGCTTATAAATAAATAAATTTATGATAATGTTTTATAATATATTATAATATAAAATGGCTTGATTATTACCGATATAGATTACTTGATAACTTATAATAGGATATATATAAGTAATAGAATATCATAAAGAAGATATCTTTTAAGAGATAGAAATATTAACAAAAGATAGTAGAAAGATTAAATTGAGGGCGGCACCGTATTATATGACAGATCCCAACTTACCCTTAGATTTGTGCCTTTAGGGGGTGCCTGTATTTCCGCATTGCAATGGTTTCGTATTTCTTCATGTCCAAAAAATAAGATTGTCTAGACCCAATGGGAACGGAATCTTATCAATTATTTCAACACTGGATGATAATCAGATATTTATCTCGTTAATATGGTATGATATGTGGCTCTTTCCGAACACACAAATGAAAGAAAAACTGTTATGCGGATTATGATATCTGCAGAAAAGGAATGTGCGGCGAATTGTGAAATATAGTGGTTCAAAATGATTAGTGAATATTTAAAAGAAAGTCAATGTATCTTAACCAATTACTCCTAATGTTTCACACAAATAGTGCTAGTTGATGAAAGTTACTCGGGACAAGAAAGGTAAAGTAAAATTTATTTGGGTATTAGCTCAATTTCCCCTCGAATGAAAATGGACTAGATAGTATGATGGCGATCAGAACAATAGGGATAGAAATTATAACGCGGGTCTCGAAAAACGAGTAATTTGTGCTGGGCCGGTACCTTTTTTTAGGTTCACTAGGATTTTAGTGGTTGGAACTTCCAGTATCTTGGTAGGAATTTGATATATCCGTATGTCCATCTCAGCAAATCATTTTTTTCCAACAAGGGATCGTGATGTCTTTCTACGGTTGATCGCGGGGTCTATATTAGCCGTATTTGTGGTGCACAATTTCGGGAATAGGTCGCGTTAGACCGATTGATGAAAAAGAAGGAATAGTGGGTATTTCGCTGGGGATTCCTGGAATAAATCGTCGCATCTTCCTTCGCTTCTTTATGAAGATATCCAATCAAGCAGAAATAGCAGGTTAAAGAGGGTCTATCCTCGTCGTGTCCTTTAATGGAATCAGAGGCCAAGGGAGCCATGCCATGACTAGTACTGATGCAGAATTTACTACAAGAGATATTGACAAAAAGCTGCCGAAGTGCCTATTTCTTGCGCCCCGTACCCCATGAAGTATTTTGAAACCAACTGAATGAAGAATAAAAGGAAGAATAATATTTCTCAAGAGGGGGGAAGAATTGAAACCATCACGAACATGTATATTTCGTAATACTAGAATTCATTTAGGCCCAGATTTGGTAATGATACCCTTTCGGTTAGACGTTGAAAACATTTCGAAAAGAATTAATTGATCCAGGGGGAGTTTGTTCGTCTAGAAAGAACGTCGATTCGGTACTTTAGTGGGTTTCGAGATATCGAAAGAACAAATGAATTAAAATATGGTTCAAATTGGCCCCATTGAGATATCAGGAATTAATATTATCTTTTTTTCATTTCTCATCCAAAAGGCACTCTTATTCTATGTCTATAGTCCTTCTAATTAAATAAAAAAAATAAAATTATTACACAAACTAATAGGAAAGGAATAGACCCATGGTAATACATGTTATACAACTCCGGGCTCAAAGAATATCCGATAGAGAGTGTCAACGGAATGAAGCAGGTTCATTACAATTCAATTCACAGAAAAAAAATGAAAAAAAAAAGAAAGCATTGGCCTCCCTCCCATATCTCGCATTCTATAGTATTTTTGTCCCTGGTGGGTTATCTTATCGACCTTAATAAATGCTGGAACCTGGGGTTATAATTGGTTGGATACCAGGCATCCGAAAATTTTTGAATCATATTCAAGAGAAAACGTTCTGGAAAGATTCATAGAATTAGAAGAACTAGTCATAGGACGAATGATAAAGGAGTACCCGGAAACAAGCAGATACAAAAACGTCATATAGGAAACACAAGGAAACAATACAATTAGTCAAAGCACACAATGAATATGCTCTCCATATCATTTTTCATTTCTCGACAAATATAATCTGTTAGCTATTCTAGTGGTATTTAATTTGAGTATTAGGAAGAATCGTAATTCTTAAGTCTTGGGTTCAGGAATGCCTCTATAACTTAAGTGACACAATAAAAGCTTTTTGATTCTTTTTTGAGGTAATGATTTATGGATGCGGATTCACTCGACCCCATGGGTGGAACTAATGATCGGTTCGCGCTACAACGATGTTGGATGGATCATAACGATTCAAATTATATCTGGTCAGTGTTTCCACTTTTCTATCTGAGATACAATGTGAATATGGATCTCTTTTTTTAAAACGTGTATCTCCTTCGATTTGTAGTAATTTATCATCAATGAATGAATGAAAGAACTATTTGATTTAGTATACAATCAAATCACAGAATTTTCTTCGCTGTATAAGAAAGTATTTCAATTTACTTAAGTCTTATACTTTTATCTGTTCAAGGTATTCGTCCTATATTCCAGTACCAATGATTCAGAAATACAGATCGTGTATAGGGAAACCTAGACTGAGCTACCTATACTAATTTATTGTAGAAATTCCGGGATCAATGATTGGACATGCAAAATAAAAATACTTTTTTCCCTTGCGTACAGGAGAGATGACTCGATCCATTTCTGTATCGATCTGATATATGTAATACTCGGGCATCTATTTCAAATGCATATCCCTTTTGCGTCAGCAGGGTTTGAAACCCCGCCGAAAGCAACGGGACGAATTGTATGTGCCAATTTCCATTTTAGTAATAAACCCGTGGATATTGAAGTTCCGCAAGCTGTGCTCCTGATACTGTTTTGAAGCAGTTGTTCGAATACCTTATGATAAGCAACTGCACAATTCTTGCTAATGGTAAAAAGGGACTTTGAATGTGGTAAGGCTGTTCTCATTTACCCGACGGATTCGAATTAGCCCCCCTTGATCGTATTTCCCTGAGTTGACCAGAAAGATAGGAATCCTGTCTTTTCAGAGTTATCGTCCAATAAAAAGAATATTATTGTGATAGGTCCTGTTCCCGGTCAAACTATAAGTGAAATCTCTTTTCCCATTCTTTCCCCCGACCCTGCTACGAAGAAAGACGTTCACATTCTTACAAATATCCCATATACGTAGGTGGGAACAGAGAAGGGGTCAGATTTATCCTTATGGTAGCAAAGTACAATACCGTCTAGAATGCTACATCACAGGTATCGTACGAGAATAGTACGTAAAGAAAAGGGGGATATGAAATAACCATATTGATGCCCTCGGATGGCCAAGTGGTTTTTGATATTAGACCTCCAGGACCAGAACTTCTTGTTTCAGAGGGTGAATCCACAAGCTTGATCAACCAGTAACGCAATCCCAATGGGGGAGGCTTTTGGTCAGGGAGATGGCAGAACTAGTGGCTTCAAGACCCTTAGGGTCCCAGGTCTTTTGTTCTTCTGGCATCTGTTATTATTTTGGCAGCAATTTTTTTGGTTCTTAAAAGAACAGTTTGAAAAGGTTCAATGGTACGAATGAAATTTCTAGTGGCACAGAGAGATTCCTTAACATCAAGTGGGAAAAAGCGCCGAATGTTTTTTTGATCCATAAATTATGTATATCAAAAAATCTTAAACCTTTTTGGTGCTTTGTTTGATACTTTTTTTTTCGTTTTTTGGCGGATGTCTGGAATTCATTTCCTTGTATCCTATTCTAGTAATATACATAGACATACAAAGAAAGAAATACAGAGCAGGATGTGGAAAAATGAAAGAAAGAAATCCTTTGGGGGATTACTAGTCTTACGAGTCTTCTATCGACACAGAAAGTGCGGAAATCCTTTTTCTTGGTGTCGTCTTATATCGAAATAATAATTATTTTTTCTCCTGTTCGTAAAGATTACCATTCCTTCTTTTCCCGCGGTTACCACCGAACTCTTTTGGTTTAGATTCATAGAGTTGTGGACACACAAAAAGAGAGAAAGGATAGGGGAATAATGATGAGCAAATAGAACTTCTTCAATTAACTTAAACTTTAAACTTAGAGAAATTATTCAAGAAAATTATTCACACAAATTTATATTCTAGAGTGTTATAGAGTAAGTTCTATTAGTAGTTTAGTATAGAAATGATATTATTTAGTATAGAAATGATTTTTGCAGAGTTCCTCATGCGTAGAAATCTATGATAATATTGTATAATTCAGAAATCCATTGATTACGCTTTTCCTTGTTTCTTCATAAGTTAATATCTGGAGGAAGGAGAACAGAGACTATGAATCATCAATAGATTCAATTTCTTCAAAACATTATTAAGACCCACAAGATGAGTGGTTGTGAACAGCAGGCAAAGGAATCCGTTTGGGTCATTTATTTCTACGAAAATATATTTTGATTATTTTGTACTGGCCAATGTGTATGTATGAAGAGATCAAAATCTTCCTACTCCCTATAAAGTAAGAAAAGAACTCAACGGACCTTACCCTCCTTTGTGCTAATTGAGAGCGATAAGTGCCCCGGTTTGAGGGCTGTTCTATCTTTCATGTCTACAAATCCGGGTTATCCGGTACTAGAGAATGAACCCAACCCGATATAACCGGAAAAGAAAACACTATTAAACGATCACAGGACTCAGTTACATACCACCCTGGGCCAAGAGAATCCTTCCATAGTTATCGGCCATTTTCCCTACTTTTCCTCCACATGTTCTCAAAGGGTCATGCTAGAGACACAAACAGTCCATGATAATTATGAGATGGTATCTTTCCGATGGGATAAAGAAGTCCTACTATTCTCTTCTTTTCTTTCAATTGAAAGAAATACTTGGAAACTAAAACAGCACGTACAAAACAACATTAGGAATAAACCCCAGTATGCCTGGACGATCAATTCAACATTTTGTTCATTATTCGTGTTTGATTGGTCATAGCTCTATAATACAATTAGGTGTATCGTTGGATGAACTGCATGCTGATATTGACCCCAAAAATAAACTGTCGTACAGCTAGTCCGTGAACAGCCACCATCGCACTGTAAAAATTGGATAGTTCGATCTATGGTCCTTGGTGGCCGCCTAAAAGGTTTTACTAAATTCATCAAGTTGTTCCAAAGAATCAAAACGGCCGGTTATCAATGGAATCTTGTCGGCTCTCTGTGCATCCTCGTTGGCCGAGGACTTCCAAACACTCGTAAGCAAACCCGTCTGACGAATACCAACCCGCCCATGATAGGGGAAGGTATAGTATGCTATAATGACCCAGTTCGAATACTGGTAATAATATCATCAAAAGAACGTTCTCTCCCCCCGTGCTTCCAGACATTCTGAGCTCCACAAATTTTTGTACATTCAAAAAGGAATCGGTCCTGTGAAAGATGGATCGGAATGGCAACTACTGAATTGCATCTTTGTGATTTCGTCAATTTTTGACCAAGGTTTATTTCAAGTATCCGCGATCAGTAATAGCGATCCTTCCGTCTGGCACAGCAACGCAGTCCTGATCGTACGAAATGCCTACATAATTCTTGTTTCTTCTTTTTTGTTTCCTTGTCTATGCATACTCTATTTTTTCAATAGATCAATAGAAAATTACCACATTCCTATAGATTTCCATTATTGATCGTAATAGAAAGTAAAGCTCTGGAAAAGCGGTGCATCGATTGTTTCTAATAATGTTATGACGCATATTAGAATATTCACTTAGAACATATGATATATTCACACAATTCATTATATGTATTCGAAATCTATAATAACCCATTTGGGTGAAAAGTTTTTTTGCAATCTGTTTATGTTCAAGTATGTTTGTCGTATAATCCAATAAACTATACTGTAATCAAAATACAATAGTATATACTATATTAGTGAAAGAACAGAATATACTATATTATTGAAAGAAACAGAACCCGATGGAACAATCCATATTCTTTATGCAACCGTTAGTAGTAGCTCAAAAACAAAGGTTCTTTCTTTACCAACTAGAAGTATGGAACTCCATGATATGGAAAACAGAATATGATCTAAAAGGATAATTGAAGTTGTCTTCTTTGAATCGAGTGGGACTGAAAAAAAAGAATAAAATATAAAAATTAAATAATAAAGGTTTTATTTTTTTCCGATAGATCGGGTACAAAAGGCCTTTTTTCTTTCATTCGAATATTATGTTATGGTCAATTAAGCAACCTATACTGTACTGATCCAATTATTTAAAATAAATAAAAGGTAAATAGTATCAGGCCGTTCGTTCCAAAAAAGATTAGATCCTATTGAATAGAAAGAAATGATTACAATTGAATTTTCAAACCAATCCTTTATTCCAAAATTACTTAAATTCTTATATTTTATTTAATATTTATTCTTTAATATTTAATTTAAATATTTAAGTATAAGTCTATAATAATTTATTTTTGAATGAAGTTAGACCTGGCACAGTTCTTATTACTATTACGTTTTACTTATACTTATAGTTTACTTACTTTTACTATGACTTTATTCAACTCACAAATTCCCACATGAATCTGTTGAGTCCGAATCATAGGATCGGTCAATGTCACAGCGATGAATCTATTTTTTCTCCTATGTCACTCCTTAGTTAGTCTTATCTATAATGACTGATTGATCAGAATTTCAAAATTGGAACTAAACTAATTCTGGTCAATATTGATTTTTTTCTTTGCCGTCGATTTTTCGGTAAAATTGAAACTTAGTAAGTGTTTTAAATCAACAGATGTAGGTCACAAGAACAATCAGAAGATTTCTCTTTCATGCTTCCTATAACTAGTTATTTCGTTTTTCTACTGCCTGCTTTAACTATAACCTCAGCTCCTATTCATTGGTTGGGCACAAGAGACACTTATTTGAACATGAATGAAATAAAATTGATACAACGATTTTCTTTCTCTGAGATTCCGGTATTTCTATTGTTCTTTCTCACATCACTTGCCAATTCTTGGTCATTGATATTCACGGATATTTAGATTAATATTTAGGTATAGCTTACCTTTTCTTTTTATCCCTTAAACAACCCAGAAATGATTGCAGTTTTCGATTTAGAATCGTCTTAGGTCTAATTCCTATTACTTTAGCAGGATTATTCGTAACCGCATATTTACAAAAAAATTTATAGACGTGGTGATCAGTTGGACCTTTGATTGAGTAATATTTCTTTCTTTTTGTGATTGCACCTCCTGCAGGAAGGAGGTCAAATTCAATTTTCAAGTTACAATTCACTTTTTTGTTTTGTTAACTTATTTTATTGTGATTCGACATCAAATACCGAATCACGCTCTGTAGGATTTGACCTACGCCATCGGTTTTTGGAGACCCGCGTTCTACTTACCGAACTGGGGGAACTAAGAGCGCTTTCTTATCCTTTATGACAGGAGATACGACTGTACTGTAAAGAAAAGTAATTTTTCTACCCCCCATACGTCTTGCATACATATAGTATGCAAGACCAGAAGATTAATTCCAATTTTTCATCGATCTCAATGAATCCCGTTCTGCCCATGGGAGAAGTAATAGTAGGGATGACGGATTTGAACCCGTTACATTTTGTAACCCAAAACAAACGCGCTACCAGCTGCGCTAACATCCCTTTTCAAATTGTTGTACAGTTCAATTGGTCCAAAAATCCCTGTCTTGTTTTTCCTATCGTCATTTTTCTCCTCCATCTATAGACAATTTTCTTGTCATTGTCTTCTTTTTGGTTTTTTGTTTCATATAATAAAAGAATTATATACATCTGAACCCTAAACGTTATAAAACGTTAATATTTACTCCAGTAATGCTCAGAACAAGGGTTATATTTTTTTTTCTGTTTACACAAAAAGAAAAAAATCTATTGCTTCATTGTACCTATCTATTTATTAGGAATCCTGTTTAGTTATGAATTCTGTGTAAAAAATACACATTATCTTGAACTACAGCATCTGACCATATATGTATTAAATCTATAATAGAAGAGTATTTTCATGCGAGATACAAAACATATCTCTTCCGTGGCACCTGTGCTAAGTACTCTATGTTTTGGGTCTAGCAGCTTTTGACAAAAGGAAAATTACAAAACATAATCGTTATTTCCGGATGCCTTGTCATCCCCTTTTTTTCATTCTAGTTTATTGATTGATATGCGAGAAATGAATAAAATTAGAGATACACTTCCACTGACCTGGAAAATTTTCTAATTTCGCCCCTTTTTTTCCGTTCTTTAGATGGGAAGAAAAGAAAAAAGTGTATTGAACCCTCAAAAAAAAAGCAAAAATGTGGTATATCGTAAGATCGAATTTTTGGAGAACAAAATGAAAATTGTGGATCCAGTCTACGGCGAGTTCCACGAAATCATAGCATAGAAAGAAGATATTTAACTTAAATAATAAATAAAATAATATAATACAATATTGCGATTTAGGATAGGAACCATTGAGAGTTAGAAAGAAATTGTATTATTTAATTATTACTCCCATTAAATTTATTACTTTATATTCTATTACAACTTTATTATTTCTTATTAAAATTGTTTTACTCATTACTATAATATTAATTTCTATTAATTATCATATATAATGAATGAAATTGCCACGAAATCTAGACATTTCCATTTTCTAGTAGTACCTTCTATCGATTTTTTTTTGTTCTTTTCTTCTTCTTTCCTCGGATCGAAAATAGAATAGTTAAGCCGATCCAAAATTCAAAGGATGTTCATGTCCAAGGGTAAAGATGCAGAGTCCTAGTTCTTTTGGCATTACCATTTGTCCCGAAATGATGTCATAAAGATCGCCTGTATTTCTAGATATATACTCGAAAAGAATCGACACAATACGCCTGGTCGATTATAATTGAGCAAATTTTGTCGCTATTGTCCAAGCATAACGAGTCAGGAGAAATAAAGAAATAGATCGAACAGACGCTGTGGCTCTCGCCATAGGACGAGAAGACCTTAACATATATTTAACATATATTAATATACATATGTATACAAATCAAAGCCTATTTTGGTCGATCTGAACTGAAGTAATAAAGCATATAATTTTAGGAAATAGGAATAAACCATGTGATAAATCCAGCAATCTTGCCGTAATCCAAGCGATCTTTTCGTAGGCGTTGCCCCCAATTGGATCTGGGGATCGCATCGATTATGAAACATGAGTTTAATTAGTCGATTTGATTAGTGAATCAAGAAAATATATTAGCGGTTAATAGATTTACTTTGGAAACACAACGATGTAATTACTATTGCTAAAAGCAAGCCCGTCTTTTACTTGGTTAACCTTTTCTTAATAATGAGAAACAATTTGAGAGAGCCGATCGATCCCCAAGAACTACTGGTCCTAGAACCAAAAATAAATAGACATACTCTTCAATTGACTCAAAACTCCAATTGTAACTCATCTCAGATTGATGTTTTTCGAAAAGGCTAGAATCTAGAGTGGGTTCCTGTGTTAAGAAAACAAAATGAGAAAATTTTTTTTTATTGGAAACATATTCGGTCATTTCCTATTACTATCTTAATTTATTTTTTATTCTATTTTCCCGGATTCCTTCTCGGGGAATTCTGTTTCAATCATTCCTGTACTGTATATTCACTTTCGAACTACTTTAATTACTTCTGAATCTACTTTATTTTGATGATCTTGTTGAAATCATGTAATACAATTCTTAATTTGATATAGCTATTTGTGCAGGTATTTTTAACGATTAAGCATCAATTGGCTTCTTGACAGATTGTGTAGTAATCTCTAGAACTATACACTACCTTATTCCAACGAGTTACTGCATTTATTCCGAGGTGATCCACAAACGACGAAATCCCGCTTTTGCCTGCCTCTATCTCGATGAGAGGAAGCCAAAGCTCTCATTTTCTGTTGCGTATCGTTCGAGTAAGTCTTGAACAATGAGCTCCTCTAGGAGGTTGATGCAATAACGAATTTTTGTTCGACGTCTCCCGAGCTGATATCCCCTCTAACTCTGGTCATTGAATCAATTAAACCTTTGAATAACTAATTGATTTCGATTCTTTCAGTCTCCTTTTCCCCTCTCACGGTCATTAATAATGGTGTCAAGAC
>PYDT01000828.1:0-12500 GCA_004837865.1 Musa balbisiana
GCAATCGCATCTCGCTCCAATTGCTGTTTTTGTTTCAGTATTCTTGATTTTATCCACTGGGTCAATCGGCTGGTTCTTTGCACCTAGTTTTGGCGTAGCAGCCCTATGTCGGATTCATCCTCTTCTTCCACGGGGTTTCATAATGGACGTTGAACCCATTTTCATATGATGGGGAGTTGCCGAGTATAGGCTGCTGCTCGGCTATGCGCTATTCTTGTGCTACCGTAGAAAATACTTTATTCGACGATGGTGACGGTGCAAATACTTTCGTGCTTTACCCAACTCAAGCGCAGAGACTTTTTTCAATGGTCACTGCTACCCGTTTTTTGGTCCCAAATCTTTGGGGTTGCTTTTTCCAATAACGTTTGGTTACATTTCTTTATGTTTTCTATTTGTACCCTTAACTGGTTTATGGATGAGTGCATTGGGTAGTCGGTTCTTGGCTCTGATCTCCGTGCCTCTGACTTGTTCGTTTCCCAAGAAATCCGTGCAGCGGAAGATCCTGAAGTTGGACTTTCTACACAAAATTTCTCTTTAAACGAGGTATTCGTGCTTGATGGCGGCTCAGGATCAGCCTCATGAAACCTTATATTCCTTGAGAGGTTCTACCACGTGGTAAACGCTCGTTATGGACTTTAGCTTTTAGCTGGTGTTGACCAAGAAACCACCGTTTCTCCTTTGGTGGCCGGGAATGCCAGACTTAATACATGTGTCGGTAAACCTCTTGGAGCTCAACGTAGCTCATGCCGGATTCATCCTTCTGGGCCGGGGCAATGAACCTATTTGAAGTGGCTCATTACGTACCATATAAACCCATGTATGAACAAGGATTGATTTACTTCCGCCCTAGCTACTCTACTCTAGGTGGGGGGTAGGTCCCGGGGGGAGAGGTTGATGGACACGCTTTCCCTACTTTGTACTGGAGTCCTTCACTTAATTCCCGCAGTCTTAGCTTTGGTGGTATTTATCATGCTCTTCTTGGAACCCGGTGTAACTTCTGTGGGAAGGAATCTGGTTGTGTCTTCTTCGGTTATTTAGGAAAGATAGAAATACAATGACTACCATTTTGTGGGTGATTCAATAATTTTGTTAGGTCTAGGTGCTTGGGTCCTTCTAGTTGCTCAAGGCTGTTTATTTTGGGGCATATTTGATACCTGGGCCCCGGGGGGGGATGGTAAGAAAAATTACCAACTTACCCTTAGCCCAAGTGTCATATTTGGTGTATTTACTAAAATCTGCTTTTGGGGGAGAAGATGGATTGTTAGTGTGGACGATTTAGAAGATATAATGGGGGGAACATGTAGGTTGGTTCATTTGTATACTTGGTGGAAGTGGCATATCTTAACCAAACCTTTTGCATGTGGGGGTTCGCCCGTGCATTTTGTATGGTCTGGAGAGGCTTCTTGTCTTATAGTTTAGGTGCTTTATCTGTCTTGGTTTACGCTTGTTGGTTTGTCTGGTTTAATATACCGCTTATCCTAGTGAGTTTTACGGACCTACCGGGCCAGAAGCTTCTTAAAGCTCCACATTTACCTTTTTTAGTCAGAGACTAACGTCTTTGGAGCTAACGTGGGATCCGCTCAAGACCTCACTGGTTTAGGTAAATACTACTGCGTTCCCCGACTGGAGAGATTATTTTTTTTTTGGAGGAGAAACTTCGTTTTGGATCTTCGTGCTCCCCTGGTTAGAACCTCTACGGTGTCCCATGTTTTTGGACGTTGAGTCGCTGAAAAAGACATACACCTTGCACGAACGACTGTTCGGCGAAATTATGACTCTTCTCCTTTAGTTTCTTAAATTCCGTGTTGGCAGTAGCTACCGAATCAATGCAGGCAATTAGTCTCTCCTAAGTTTGGTTGGCGCCTCCCATTTTGTTCTAGGATCTTCTTTTTTGTGGGGCGTTTTTGTGGCATGCTGGGAAGGGCCCGTGCATCTGCAGCAGCTTTGAAAAAGAATGGGGGGGGGGGATCGTGATTTCACCTGTTCTTTCATGACCCCTAGATTGTAGATTTTCTTCTTTGTTCTTTTATATCTATTCTAGTTTTTTCCGGTTCTGGCTCGGCTATTCTACACTAGCCTGGCATCCTTTTTATGACGAGAACGGCCAAATGATAAAGAAACCACATTTATTCAACAGCAAAA
Source organism: Musa balbisiana (assembly GCA_004837865.1). Taxonomy (NCBI): domain Eukaryota; kingdom Viridiplantae; phylum Streptophyta; class Magnoliopsida; order Zingiberales; family Musaceae; genus Musa; species Musa balbisiana. Next base: position 2,143 of record PYDT01000828.1, read on the forward strand.
AAAAGTAGAGAGGAGGATCGAACCCCTCGATAAGTTTCTTTGTTTAGGCTATACCGGTTATTCAATGACCGGCGCTATCAACCACGTCAGCCATCTCTCCCCCGAGACAATTTCTATTTTATTTCCTACCAATGTAATCTTGACCATGGAGGAATGATAACACTAACTATCGGTAGAAACATCCAGATGCAAATCCATATTTCGGTGTAGCTATCTGTAGATTGTATACATATATATATGCATGATCCCAGATTTCTGCTTGTGCAGTAATAGCGAACTCCCCTGACCTCCATGTCCGAATAAAAAAACCCGTTACGTTAGAAGTTCTAAATAATCAGTGCATTCCATGGTCAATCCCTACATGATGCATTTTTTATTACAATTTTGACTAAGCGAGGGATCAATGGTATAGGTTCATTTTGTGTAGCTTGGAGGTTCAAACATTACTATTGCTTTCCGATTATGCTGTTTTTGGCATTAACTAGCGACTCATCATTCTTCTGATTAGTGTAACCAGTTGTATTTGCTCTTCTGAGGTTGTCAAGTAATAAAAATAAATTTTATTGTTCCGGTACATCATTATGGAGTTGATTATTCCTTTCCTGGTACTATCCTTAATCTCTCATCTCTTGACTTATTTTTTATTTCCCCGATCCAAAACACTCCATTCCTTCTACCTTCTCTTCTAATAATTTCATAATTTCGGATTGTGAGACACATCACGATTCCTCTGAGTTCCAAAAAAATTATATTTCATTCTTATCTGCAATATTTGGCCCCTGTACTCTGATCCAGACGCATATAGATATTATAGAATGTCTATAGGTGTGGACATATGCGGAGCGTAACAGGAACGCATAAATTCGGATATGGTCGAATGGTAAAATTTCTCTTTGCCATGAAAGATGTGGTTTCGCTTCCCCGCTTCCGCCCCACGGTGAAGTAACTGTAATTTGATAAGATAAGAGATAAAATCAAAAATGAATTCCGAACTACTACTGCATAACTACTAAAAGAATTTTTTTTTTCATTTACAAAAAATGGGGGTTGGGTTGCGAACAGGATTTGAAACCTCGTGACCTCAGTTTATGAGCCTTGTCGAGTACCAAACTGCGCTCCTCCGCGCTGACGAAACCGGGACGTTATGGACGAAGAAAATTTGTACCCCCTCTACCATATCCTCCAAATAGAATATTCTATTTATACGAATGGGAAAGAGGGCTCCTCTATCTTCTAATGATATAGATCGTAAGAGATTCTACAATACGAAGGATATTTTTCTCTTTACCAACTTGATCTTCTTGGCCCCGGTAACAAACATGAGGAGAACTTTCCGAAGTATGTTTCGCGGATAGCCCAAGTCTCATAGTTAGCTTCTAGGTCTTCCATTCAAAAACAACGTCGATGGAGACGTATAGGTGCACTATTACTTGGTGGGGGATTTGTCAATTTTCCATAATTTCCCATTTTTCACTCAATGAGGGAACTTTCTATTTTTTTTTTTGAGGATCGACGAATCAAATGATATTTCTGTTCCAATTTCTGTCCTTCTTCTCCCTCTGATCAAACTTTTTTCTTGCCATATATAATTTCATTCCATTATTATCAATGATACAGTTTCGGATCCTACTTGTAAAATTAATACGGATCCTCCGTCTCCATCGTAAACCCTGAGATTGTTGCTGAAACAGGTAAAAAAAAAAAATATCAATACGTATTAAAATTACCAAATTTTCTCCTATGGAGAGGCAATCAAAAAGCTGCATAAGTGAATCTATCACCTACGGAAAAGTTGTCTAATCCAACCATCTTGCTTGCACAACTGGAAAGAGCCACTGGCTTTCTCTCCATCGAACCAATTATCCAAGGTGTGCGTTCATGAGCCCATTCTAAATTTCATCAATCATGCCATATCCTCGCCAAGAAATTAACAACATAAATCCGTAGCCCAAACAAGATGTCCAATAAGACAGCCACGCCCATCGGATAACTATTCATAAACACAAAGGCATTATATCCATTGATCAGTTGTGAAGAGTTTAACCATATACTCTCTTAACCATCCCATTCAAATAAGTGTATATTCTTAAATTTTGAACCTTACCCCTCGCCATAAGTGTGTTCCAATGCCGAATAAAAGTCACCCACCCCAATGGTATTTAACATCCAGAAACTGCCAATAAATGCGTCCCAGACAGAAATTCACCAAGTACCCCGCCCGCGTCCTGGGCGTCGCAATGAAAACTATCACCGAAATCCTTTTTATCTGGCATTAACTTGAACCAGTGCATTCTAAAGCCCTTACTAAAATCAATGTAGTTGTATGCAAACTAGAGCAATAGCATGATGACCCCAAGAGTCCCCAGGACTATTGTTTTAAGAATAGGGAATTACTATCTCTTAATACACATTCAACCAGCCCGTTAACCATATGCTTTCGACCTGCATTGATGCTGGGCCATATCGTTTGAAGATAATAAGTACATCGAACACCTATGAAGCTACCTGAGCGGATTGTATCCTTGGGCAATATATGTGCATCAAGATTTGTTTTTCCCGGATACCAAAAGCTAGCATAACATCGTTATGAACATAAAGCCCAAGGATGGAACCCAAGAAACAGCTGGCCCAACTTAAGGAGATTGAATGAGCTTCTTTGTGGTCTAACCTTCTTGTCCAATACTTAACCTCATTCTGTTCTGGATTGTCATCTCGGAATGAAGAATTACTCCATGGGACAAAATGCTCCTGTCCTGATAACACCCTGTCTATGATATTGGTGTTAGATATATCACGCAGCTTGACTAGTAAAGTCTTGTGGGGTTCATATGAATGCCTCCGGTAAGATACATGTGTTGAGCTACTAAGGAAGTACTCCCCCTAAAGAGTCCTAGAGCAAGACCTAATTGAAGAGCGAATTATTTATTGTGTCATCAAGAACCTTATTCCCACGCCACTAATATCGACCCCCTGGAGGAATATTGTTCAAAAGATCTTTGATACTGTGCCCAAGTCCCTAAGTTAGTCTTACTATGACCCCTATCATGAAAATCCATTGCCATAGCTAATGATGAGAGCAATCTCGTCCGACCATAAACTTTGCGTTTGGGATAAATCCACCGGACGGGTTTTAGCATGGCCGTCCCTGTTCCTGGAAGTACCAATAATGGTACTCGAATCAGGGTTTTGGGCAGAAAGATTCCCTGAACCTCTAAAAAGTGGTCCCACCCCCTTGATAATAGGAGTCTACATCTAAAAAATATTCCATCTGACGTACCGTCCCTTGATCCCTGGTAATGCGACATGACGAATGGTCCTGTCCAGCCAAAAACCTCACTCCGAAAAGTCCTGCCAAAATATTGATTGACGAGATTCGGCATTTTTGAACCCGAAACGCTTGGTTTCCCTTTTGGTTGTAAGTGTACCCCCGCTATTAAGGAGAAATGCAGAAAAAATAATAGAAAAAGACTCCTTATAAAGATCGTTCTTATTGCTTAAGCCGTATGTTCACCACCACTGATAAACACCGGAATACGCTATATTCACTGGACCGGTAGCCACCTCTCGATAAAGCTTCTAACAGCTGGTTGACCACAATAGGATCCCAAATGCATGGCACTAAGGTCTTACATGTAGGGTCCTTGTATCCAGACTCACAATTTCCTTGCCAGCTCATGAAGAGATTTCCGGACGTCCAAAGAAAGATTATGGCTATTGCCCAAGTGATAAGCAAAAATGTTCCTGATAAAGCCGTTCCTCAGTAATATCATCACTACGCTCGAGTCATGTGCGGTAGCATACCAAGCCAAATAAGACGATTATGGTGGTCCTGACTAAGCCTTGGGCCTAAACCTCGGCATCTTAATGCCATACTGCCTTTCAATCCTTCCTAGCCATTATCCTACTGCAATAATTCTTGCTAAAAGAATGCCCATGTTTTGGCAAATTCACCCAGAGGTAATGGGTTACCCTACCACTTCCTTGTAACAATGCTCATGGCTCTAGGTCTGAGTAGCAGGACACCTTTTAAGTTTATAGCCCAACGATGGATTCAATGATTCTTGCCATAACCCGGCCACTGAACATAGAAACTTACCTGAAGCCCATACACAATGATCACCTAAGAAAAGAGACCATATGCCAGTAATGAAGACCATAAACTGAATTACCTGATTCCTGGGCCATAAGAATCTCGAAGCCCCCATATAATAGTATGGAACTCTGCGCAAGTTTCCCGTCCTGTCATTGAGTTACTACCCGTTGATCACTTATAGTAACCCCAAACATCCGACTGCATTTTTCCACTGAACTGGAAACTACTACGGAATCCATTGTACATCCCGATATACCATACGAGACATGATCGCCCGCCGATCTTGAAATGTCCCGCCTCTTCCAGGTTCCTCACAAGGAAAACGAAAACCAAGATGTGCTTTATCGTTCGCAACGGGAACTGCGAAGCAAATAGACACCTTTCAGTAGTATCAATACAGTCACGTGGATCGTAAAGCATAAATATATGGACTAAGAGTCTGCGGTTCCTATTGAATCGGTAACAAGCGACTTTGCTCCGCCTACTGCTACCACCCCCCACCTCCCACAATTAAGCTGGTACTTGCTGTTGGCCCCGAGCTGTTATGCCGGTGCTAAAGCATGGGTGTTTTTGTACCCATTTTACAAAGATTGGTTGTATTGTATAGGCGGTATCTGAAACATATCTTGGGGAGCCCTAACGCGCCAGTACATTATGAATATACAAGCCAAAACTGTGCCAACCCAGATATATACATGCCCAGATTAAGATTTATATGATTGCATCGCGGGTCTAATGACACTAATCTAATAGATCGTTGTATCGATTATTGATCGTTCCTCTTACCGATAAAAATTGCTGCATGGGCAGCAGCACACCAATAGAGAACCCCACCGATCCACATGTGATTTGTGAACAACGAAAGTTGTGTACCTATTCACAGCGAGGTCTGGCTAGTGAGCATGGCAAAATATGGTGAGCTAAATAATGGTAAGAGCCTAACATAGCCAGGTGGCGATAATTGAGCATAAAGCCGACGGACGTTGTTAGGAGTTCAAGAGTCATTTATGGCCCTGGCCGTAATGGACTTTATGAGCCTCTAAAATGTCGTTAATGCCCTGACGCACTGCCCCAGTTTGGTTTCATAACATGACCAGCGTCAGGCAAAAGAATTGCAATAGCTAAATGATGGTGTTGCAATATCCGGTCAGGCCTAGACCACCTGTTATTGGGTTCCCAATCCTCCACAAAAGTAAGAAATTCCGCGTATTTTTGACCAATTCAAGTCTGCAAAAGGGGGTTTTGCTCCCCTCGGCAAAACTGGGATACAGTTAGCCAAAGGTCCCGATTTCAAGATAAATTCATGAGGAGTGTATCGTCTTTATGAATCACCATCGTTCGAGAAATTGGTTAATGTTCTTAAAGATACATGGAATTTCGGTGTCCCGCCCAAGAAAGAGACCCAAGTCCTCTAACCCCGCTAGTGGTGGATTAACATGATTCTAACATCTTGGCACCAAGCCACTTTGGGGGCGGCTTTGTGATAATTGAACCAACCACAAAAGCATTAACGATGCAAGACCAATTCGCCAATGGCAGGTACATATAGTTGTAATTCAACTTAGTTATTTCCACAGCTGCTCGCCAATCGAAAAATCCGGGTATTTGTTTCCTCAGAACTCCACCCACATCACCATTCAAATATTTCTTGACTACAGTGCAAACTACCTGGCCACTGGGTGCATGTGATTAGGATCACTTATCATGCTTCATAATTTGAAAAACGGCGCCATGGAGTACCTCCACTCATCCAAAGAAAGATATGAGAGTTACCAAATGAGCATAAATACGTTTCGAGAGATCTCCTCCAAATCACTGGTAGACATCGAACGTGAGCATCAGCAATGTAGGTTCCAGATCCAAGTTGGTTAGTAATCAGGGCCCTTAGCTATTGTCTTCTTGAGAAATGGCCGGGTCTGGCCCATTCCTCGAGACGTTTTTTATGGATCCCTATCTCACAATTTTCACTTCGGGTTCCGGCGAACGAATATCATTTTACGTCCTCCTCTTTCCCGGACAACACATACAGATGACCGCGCCACATTTTTTTAGTGAACCTCTTAAAGATAGCTATTTATTTATGTTATGCATGTAGTTCCCTTTCTTTCCTATCTCCCATCCATCTATTTTATTTAGTTATCACTAGAGCATGATGTTTTATTCACCTACCATCAGACAATTACGCAGCATATTGAGTCAGTCTCGAGGCACTTGTTCGGATCTATTAGACATACCGATTGGTGCCCCACGGCCCCCTTCTCTCTTGAAAGTCCTTTCCAGCATGACGAAAAAACTATTTTTTTGTGCAACTAGTGTACGTAGTATCTGAATGTATAAATACCCATATAATCTACTTCCATGGAATATCTTATTAATTTACTCTAAATAAATCACAAGACCATTCATTAGACTTATAAGATCCTTCCTCTATCTTATCTGTATTTAGTCTTCAATGTCCTGTTATTAGCTTATTAGTTTTATTCTATATTGTAAAATTCGATCCTTTAATCCCTACGAGATACCATACAAGGATTTTAGAAGGGAATGGATATAATAACATTCTTGATTGGATCTTTTCAGGAACGATCTATTTTATTTGAATGATGGATCCACAACTAAGTTCATGAATTAAAAAACGGAGAGTGGGTGATTCGAACCCTCGTGATCTTCCACCATTATGTTTTCATATACTTACCTGTACTAACGCTCAGCTATGTTTCCATACATCAACCATCGTTGATCGAACCCAGCCTCCGCAATTTTCCAATCACCCTGAGATGGCCTGTTCTCCCCGGTCGGATAGCGTGGTTCTTCCCCTTTAGAACCGTACTTGAGAGTGTTCCTACCTCATACGGCTCGGCAATCGATTCGTTTTACTTGCGCCCATCTTAATCTACCTATGCTAACTGAATTAGATTTGTCATAAATGTATCCCTTTTTTTCCCCATTTTTTGTTGGGTTAGAGCCAGAAGCAGTGTTACATAAGTTTAAACTCTAATTTTTTGGATCAATACACGGTTTTGGTCTTTTCTCCCACCTTCAGAAGAATGAAGCAAGATCGCCCCATATCCTATAATAGTGTTTATATAGTGTAGAATTTTCTGAAAGGTAACTATCTCGGTTTCAAATATATGAAATTTATATAGATAAACTCTTGCACAAGACTTTCCTCCATAAGATAAGAAAAAAGAACTTACTATCTTTGGGATGTCTGATGCTACACACCGCTGCTCCATACTTTCGTGGATGCGACCTATTACATAAGGTTGATTCCTAACTTTTATTCCCGTATATGGCATAAGAAGCAAGCAGTTCTTAACTCTATCGACCCAATCGTTTGTTAATGATCTTTCTGTGCTTTCTCTAATCATTCAATCCTTTATCATAAGTCGAGTAATCATAGGCCCTGTATCCTATTTCTTCCTATTTTGGTACTCGTGAAGTCTCTTTATTTGCTACAGCTGATAAAAATCTTGCGTTAGAACATGCTATTGTAGAAAGCCATTTTTTGCTAGTCTTACTAGTCGGATTGGCTCTTTTTTCCTTCTTGTCTATAGTGGAGATAGTCGCACGATAATGAAATCACGGCATGATTATTAAAAGCTTGTGGTAAAATGGTTTTCGTTCTAGTGCCCGAAATAATCTTCCACAGCTTTGAATTCTCTCCTTGCTTGTGTGTTATAAAGGCCTATTTTCAGTATTAACTTCGATCATAGGGATCAATTTCTGGTCGCGTAGCTTCATAATAATTCCTGTAAATCTCCGCTAATTTCCTTCGGATTGACAACATCCGTTCCGGGTCGTTCCTTCTATTCAAGAGCTCCGTTCCAGAACCGTACGTGGCTTTTCATTTCCAACGCTCCTCCCTTCTTGCTGTACTTAAAGGAAATACTCCATGGAATTAAATTTTCCCTATCTCCTTATGAACTTACAGGAGCTGGTATTTTTAACAAAATTTCTAGCCACCTTCCCTCAGAGTTTTTTCTACACCATCGTATTAGTGCTATATGTAAATGGTAACCATCCAGCATTTCTTTGTCCCTCAACCCCCCTATGTCCAGGAATTAGTCACTTCAACCGATCTTGATGTTTATACGGGTACCCAAGTAGGGGCACACGGATTGATTGTTGTTGTCCCAACCATTCTTGTTACCCGATACGATAGAAAAAGGGTAATTTTATAACACGTTTTTGTGTTGTTGATTTCCTAGGTGTAGTCGTCTTCCCCCATGCCGCCTATGGTACATCGATGAGTAGTAATGCCCCGCAATACGAACCTAATAGGTGTACCCTTTCGCTCATACTAAAATCGACAATTGAAGCCTCTGAGGCTTGCATCAATCGAGGAAATACACGACAGAAGGAATTGTTCTTAATCTCCAAACTTCACCTTCAACCAACGTGAGTTTATTTCATTCAAAAAATTGGTTTCTTTCATCCCGAACGTTCCCTTTTCTCTTTCTCGTAATACTGAGTGACGACTAGACTACAAAAAAAAACAAGCAAAAGAAGCAAATCGCACCATCTCTGTAATATGTAAATGCCTTTTTTTTCTCTCCTGAAGTTGTCGAATTATTCGTATAAGATAATTGGCTACAATTGAAGAGGTCTTTCATAAAATGTGCATTTATCCGAGATCTAGGCATAATTAACAATCCTTCCATTCTATATTCTTTTCTTACCCCTAGGGGGAATGATCTCGCAAACTAAAGGGATTGTACAGTACGAAATACCATAACAGACTAATTCTCAAAAAGATGTTGGACCTTTTGTTCACAATTGTCCCTTTTTGTTTGGATTGGACAGGCGCAGATATAAATATTGGAGGATTTCATTCCAATTTCGTAGTAACCATGAACGGAACTATTACTATTTTCATCTAAGTTGAATACACAGGACTTTTATTTAATTGTGGATTCTGATAAACGCGAGAATTTTTGATTGGTTTATACATCCAAGAGGAAAAAAGAATGAAATAACATTAAAAACAATAGAGTATAGTAAGGTAAGACACCATTTTGTTTTTTGTTTGCATAACCATGGGAACGCATGCCCATACACTTTGAAATAGAACAATCCATGGGCCGATCTCATAATTTGTACTAGATCTATGGTGTCGCCTGATGAGCGAGAGTTGTTGTTGAGAATAGGAACTTTCTTTGAAGGCATTATTCCTATAGGAACCATTCATCATTCGTACCTACTGGAATAATGGAATTATCCGTCTATCACCCTCGGTTTCTGGGCAATAATAAGATTATGTAGGAAAAAAAGATGCCGAGTGGTTCACTGCGTAGCATTGGAACTGCTATGTAGGCTTTTGTTTACGGGGTTCGAATCCCTCTCGTTCCGTTTCTCCTGAATTCACCACGTTACGAATCACATATATCAAATCAATAACAATGTACCAATCATCCCAACCAGAGGACTGTACCTTTTTTGATAGAACTTCTCTATCCTAATCATTACTTTGGTACGTAAAATACAAATTCGGAAAAAGTACAGAGCCACAAATCTTACTGCTGATCCAGTTGTTGATACGTGAATGAGAAAACTGCGGATCACGGCCCTTATATCTATTGCTTTATTTTCGGACACAAGAGAACAAAATTCTCTTGAACTTTCTGTTGTTATTGTCGTTCGGTTCAGTTCCCTGATCGGGAATAATATCAACCGCGACAACCCGATTATTTTCAATCGATCCATTTACTATCTATTATTTGATTTACTACTCCTTTATATTGGAATGAGTCAAAAGTCAAATGTTTTGGCAATTCCTCGGGGGGGGATAAAGCAATATATTTTGACTCAGAGCTTTCGGATCTTTGTTTATCCTTCGTAGTAATAATATCTCTGTCTCTGGTTTACACGATACTTGTATAAGTCCAACTATACGACCATAACTAATGTCTAGGGTTAACTAATTGCCTGGCTCCAGGAATGGTCGAAGCCATCCCACAAAATCGGAAAAGGAGGAGATAGGACAAAAAAAAGAAGAATGAATATCGACCGTTCCACTATTCCAAATCGCACTGTAAAAATGAAAGGGAGGGAGAAACATATATATGTTGGATATATCTATCCATATTGAATTGCGGATACATCAATGATAGAATCATTTCTGATTGAAACAAGGTTCATTCAATATAAATGAACTGATGGAGGATAGCCAAAAAAATCAAACAGCAGCATACACTTTTTCAATATAGAAATCATTTCTGATTGAAACAAGGTTCATTCAATATAAATGAACTGATGGAGGATA
>PYDT01000828.1:15000-37120 GCA_004837865.1 Musa balbisiana
GATAGATCGGGCGTTAATAGTCTAGAGCATGATACGTATTTACTCATCTAGATGTTACATATTTACTCATCTAGATGTATATATATATATATACCTCCTTTTGGGGGGATTGGTAAAAAATATATGTATGGATGGTTATGGTAAAGAACAAAGTGAGATTATGCTCCCGTCTCTTTTTTCTTTCTTGTTTCTTCATACTGTGCTTTCTCTCATTCAAAAAGAATATTAAGTCTTCATCTATATTCAAAATAAAAATAAATAAGTAAAAAAAAAACTTAAAAGTCGAGAGGAGTTAAAAGATAGCAATAGACAGAATGCACTTCAGACACAGTACAAATAAAATCCAATCCCTTTTCATTTCTTCATTTCATATTTTTGACATTTATTCATTTCTCACTCTTGCTACGTTCCGTTCCGGGGTCCATCTACATCTAAGTAAGTTATGTGCGCGGTACAAAGTTCATAGTGCAGAACTCTTTTGATTCATCCCATTGTTTCTGCTCATACGAAATGGATATGATCTATTCCAAATTTTGGAATATAAATGAAGTTTTTTTTTAGGTTATCCATAATACGAATTAAAGTCCGGTTACTTTCTTTCATCTAGAACGGAACGTAAAAATATTCCTTCACTTGAAAGAAATCTGGAATCGTGTCATAGTCGTATAAGTAAATCATAGTTTTATCATTTAATGAGCATCTTGTATTTCATAGAAATTGGGGGTAATATAGTTCCGTACGTCGGGGCCACCTATCAACTTCCGGCATCAAAATACGTTTAAGGCGTGGATGATTATCATAAGAGATTCCCAACATATCATAAGATTCGCGTTCTTGAAAATCAGCACTTCTCCAAATCCAGAAAACAGACGGGATTCTAGGATTATTCCGTGGGCAATACTAGGATACTCTTTGTTTTTAGCTTACCTACTGTATTCTCGTAAGATGATACACACTGGCTAAAAATCCGCCTGGGCTACATCATAGGCACACTGGGAGCGTAAATAATTGTAACCATATACATATGAAATGACAGCAATGGAATCCCAATCCTCGGTTTTTATTTGTAAAGTTTCTATTCCTCGGCAATCAAAGCCCAAAGATCTATGAACTAAATCATGGTTGACTAACCAATCAGATAAACGATCCTGCTGCATCTTCTTGATCTCTCCCACATTTGTATTTGTATGAGTATTTCAATTTACAATGAAATTTTTAAAGATTGACATGTCTTGCTATTCTGCACCAAAGAACCTACCTTGTTCTGAGTCACTACGCATGGGGAGATACTGAACTTTTGGATTTGAAAAGTTTCAGGCGTTATCTTGAAAGTAGATGGTGATTGATAGAGCAATTCTGATCATAATTTCAGTAGGTACTGCGTCGAACACAAAACTTGTGATTGGTAGTAAAACATCGATTTTCCTGTTGAGACACAGTTCTATCTTCAAAGATTTTCGAGATATTTTCTTACGAAGTTTCGTTATAGCATCTATAACGGCCTCTGGTTTAGGTGGCAGCCCGGCAAATAGACTGCGACAGGAATAGCTTTATCGATCCACGACGTACTATAAGAATATTCATTAGGCACCCCACATACCAATCCATGTAATAGTATCAAGACTCCCTCAGCAAGACTATTTTGGTTCCAGGCAATTTGCTCATAAATCTAATAAAGAAGGAGCCTTTCATTGTTACTGTGCCGGCGTTAAAATTTAGGTTGCTTCTAGGACTCGATCTTGGTACCAATCCATAACGATCAAAGTCGAACATAGCGAAGCTATTAATGAAGCAAATTCAATTAAACAACAACTGGGACAGTTATAGAAGAGGCCATAAAGGAAAGTCTTGACCAATTAGGAAAGTCTTTCAATGTAGTTGAAATAATGAATTGGTAATTGTGTGTCCAACTAAAGGGAAACTCAATCAATGCAAAAACTGTCTCAATGTAATCGTTTCCTCAGTTTTTATTTGATGTCTGAATATTCAGTTAAGGACCCATTCATGCCTCTTTTAATGCATAAACTGAACAACAATTGGGATAAGCACAAAAATTAAAGCTTCGATAAAACAGATCCCCAATACCTCGAAACTCATTGCCCATGGATAAGAAAGACCGTTTCAACATCAAAAACAACCAAAACTAGAGCAACAGAAATAGCGGATCGAATTGTTAACAAGCATCCCCAATGGGTTCTATACACAGATTATAACTAGGAGAGCTTCTCTGGTCCTTTCACTACCCGGGAGGCTAAAACTCGGAAATTACAAATGCCAAGATAGGAATAACGACGTGATATATTAGAAATGCCCAGAAATATCATATTCGGAAGCAGAAACATAAAGTACTCCTATTAATGGGAATATGCTGAATTATTCGATTCGAATCGGAGGAATTCGTTCAACTTCATCCATAACTTCTGATCTTAGGCGAGAAACAAGAATTGATTTGACAAATCAAACGCATAGTTTAGAGTTGTTTGCTGTGGCATGTTTGGTTGTAAAAGATCATCTAATGGAATCCCACTTACAATTTTTGATTCGATTTATTTAAGTAGGGTGTAGACATAGGTGCTATTACCACAAACAAAACGCTGCTCACTTTGTCTGGGGTTCTACTATCATCTAGAAAAAAGGAATAAAATACTAAAAATATACCTATGCCTATCAATATTTCTATGCTATAACGATAATAAACATCAATACCTATAATATAGTAAAGTAAATATCCTATTTTTAATTAAATACTATGAATACATATTCATTAGAATACTATGTTGATTGATATAATAAACAAATGAGAATATCATTTCATTTCCATTTTTTACCACTAAATTTTCAATAGCAATATGGGGTAAAATGTCTAGGGATTTATAGCATTTCTATTTATTCGAAGTATTCCTTTTTCATTAAAATCGGGTAAGGATAATGCTTCTCTTGATTTGCTACGAATAGAAACATAATCTAATGCATCGACTGATTTTTATCTTTTTTTGTCCTAGGATTCACGTTCTATTTTTGTAATTGATTAATACTTGATTGAGAGGTGACATTTAAACAACTTATATCTTTCTTACAAAACATTGGAAACTTGGAACCTTACTATACCAATCCTCAGAAATAAATAGAAGATCGAGTTAATTTATTAGAGTTAGAATGAAAGATTATCATTCGGACCAATCTAAGTACTAAACAAGCAATTACGATTGGAATGAAAACCAAAATATTGTTTGTTTGTTACGGCCAATAACGCTTAATATTAATAAATATAATGGTAAGGACCAAAAGCAATGGGGTTGATTCGCTACAGGAAAAAGGTTTTACAGCAGACCTATACTAGACAAGAAACATAGCAAAGAGGGGAGTAGTATAATCGACGGATCAAAAGGATTTACAAACATTTTCAATAGAAGAACAACATTATCGAATGATTCGACGGACCAAATCAATCCACAAAACCACTCGAACTATAGATATAGAAAAGAAACGTTTATTTAGATTTAGGCCAATTTCGTATATCTCCATTATCTCGAATCAATCATAAGGTTGACTCTGTTCTGCCAAAAAACGATTAGTTGATTGTTCGGGGGATTCTCCAATACAAGACAAGACCAAGACCAAAAGATAGGTCCTAGACCCCATGTGACCTTAGATTGACTTGGTTGGTCCCAAGAAATGGAAACTATACGAAACTAAAAATATAATATATAGGATTAGGGACTATACGGACTCGAACGGAGACCTTCTCGGTAAAACACACCCCCGACAAAAATGAGTATTACGAAATGATTCGAACTGTTTCAAAGAACAACATGATTTTGTTGCATGGGGCTCTTTAATCAACTGGTGTTAAAGATCAGTTAGCCACCCATAATTTTGCTTGAGAGGAAATATAATGAGATGGTTCCATGTGATTGATTATTATTTGTATTGGATTCAGGAGCCAATACACAGTGTGTCAAAGAAGGGTTATCTTGATAGGTCTGCCTGCGGCGAGATCAACGAGTAAAGGAATCTCTATCGCTCCGCAAACAGTTCGAATATGAGACTCATCCACCTAAGTTCATAGGACGGAAAAGAGGTTATTGAGGCCTGATTATCATTATGCCTCCTAGCATTGAATGGGCTTGGTATTTACCTTATCAACTATCAAATCAATGGCGCGGTTTCTATTGATTTGGCAAACTGAATTCGCGCTGAATCGGACCGAACCAAATATTTGTCAGGCTATTGTCTCTTGTTCCTTTTTTTTCGAACTATGGAGTAAGACATGCTTTCAATACGATCAATTATGTTCGTTGCATAATAGGTCCTTGAAAAGCATGGGGCGACACCGTGTAAACGAGGTGCTTACCAACTGAGCTATAGCCCTTGTCATAAGACAAATCTTAAATATAGATAATTTGCTTTCAAGATGGGATATTACATAATCACATCATAGCTCTCTGATTATTTTATTTATATTTACGCTGAACAGAACAGATAGTTGCTTAGAAATAATATTCCACCTAATAATCCCGAGGGAGGGTTATTTTTGTGGTGATAATGACAACTTAACTCAGGGTAGAGTTTGCTTTCATACGGCGGAGGTCATTGGTTCAAATCCAAAGTGGTGAACATTAGATACCGGAGTCCGATTGAAAGTATCTAATAAGTTTTTCGACCCCATCTTCGTTTTTGGTTTTATCAGATTAGACTTGATTGTGTTCAATTGAGAAACAACAGGTGGGTGTATAATAAAGACTTGTTAAAAATTCTATTTATATTTGATGTATTGACTTGACTAAGTAGGAAATAACATGACAGGCCGCTCCTTCGTTGTGTCTAGTCGTTCTGAGAGCTAGATTCGTGCAATTGACTTGTCTCTTACCTCAGCTCTACTAAGTTAGCTTCAGCTATTTCAAGAGCTTGTTGAGCTTAGTGCGGGGATCAATGTCAGTACTTATTTCGCATAATTCCTAAAAGGGTGGAGTCATTATAATATTCTAGCGACCACCCAGCGAGCCACCGTGAACCTTGGTCGTGGTGAGGCGTATTCTCAAAAGACCTATATCTCAAGAAGTGGCAAGTAGGGGCGTGGTTGTAATACGCCAATTTGGCCACTATTAGTAGATAAAATGATTTCTTTCACTTCTGAGTCCCAAATATTCGATAGGAGTCAGTACACAAAGATTTAAGGTCATTTCTGCATTTGCTCTCCTATTCTAAGTTCTAGCTTTCGCGGAGTTCATCGAGGTTACCTATAAATAAAAGGCCCTGATCGGAAGGACTGTCTAATTCCCGGAAAGGATCAGTTGAAACCCCCTACTTGTTGCTGCAAGACCAACATATTTTCCTGGAGAACCAGTAAATATTCGCCACGAAGAATGGTTGTGATAGAAAGCTCGATTTTCCGTGCTCTCTTGCTAAGTTAAACGATCTCCTTAGGAAATCGTCCAACCCAAGAAGAGCTTATGTCCTGAAGGTCTTTGTAACGTTGTGAGTTTGCTTAACTCTTTGCGCCGTTCATAATGTACTCGCCAACGATAGAGGGTGTAAAATAGTGACGTTGAATCTAAAAGGACTCCACTGATGGGGATAAAATACCTTTGGCAGCTATCATCTTGATAATACCGGTAGTAGATCTAAATGTGCCAATGGTCGTGGCAGCGAGCAGGGTCGGTCAAAATCGTTCCCGCGGGTTAACATAAAACGGCTTGGATCGAAGTAGATCCCTCTTGGGTAGAAGTAATTTTTTCTGAAAAGAAACCCATTCTGTACTAAGGGTAGGTTGATAACCCACTGCAGAAGGCATTCTTCCCAATAAGGCGGATACTTTGATCATGCCTTGGGACGAAACCGAAAGAATTGTCGATGAATAGAAGTAGTTTGTTCATTAACATCCCGGAAATATTTCCCGCCATAGTTAGGGCAGTCAAACCAATTCTCATACGAGCTCCGGCGGTTCATTCATTTGACCATGACTAGAGCTACTTTTGATTCGCAATATTTTTTTCATTAATTACTCCGGATCTTTCATTTCCATGTAAAGATCATGTTTTTTTTTTCCTTCACGAGTACGTTCGCTACTCGCCAAATACAGATACGCCTCCATGAGCTTTGGCAATGTTGGTGATCATTCCTGATGAGTATGTTTTTACCTTACTCCACTCCTCAAAATAGTCCGATTTGCCTCCACGCGGCGATAAGGAGGCTAACAAGATCCACTACGTTAATCATGTTGCAAAGATGATAATTTTAGTCTCTAAATGTATAAGGCAGGTGCAGGTCTATGAATAGGAGATGTTGTGCTAGTATTACAGGATAATATCAAACAGGCTCCCAAGAACGTTGAAAATTCGTCCGAGGGTGCTCCACCGACGGGAAAAACGCTTAGAGGGAGCTCCCGTTGTCAATCACGCCCTTTCCTCTCATCAGTCCATCTGTAGCACTCATAGCTACAGCTCTAACTCGATTATTTCCTATAATTGTTGTGCTACTCACAATCACATAATTTGCCGGACCGATGTATCTCGACCCTAACTACCAAAGCGTTTATAAATATTAGGCATCTTGCCCGGAGGGGGGGGAAAAACAATCCAGTATGGGCCAATAATTTGAGCGATACGCCTAGGTTTGTTCTTCACGTGTGGAACGCAAGGACTCGAAGGGTAGGATTGATTTCATAATATAATTAAAGTAGTAGTCAGAAAGTTTTTTTGAATAGTGCCATGCCAAGTCGAAAATAAATGGCCGATAGCAAGTTGTCCGGTTAACTTCAATAAGAAAAAAGGGCGTTAGCACTTGATTAGTTGGTACCACCCAACGAATACGATTCAATCGTTTACTCATTCAATGAGTGAAAATTTTCAAGTTCGCCAATCCCGTCTTGTTCAAAAAGAGAAATATAAGTACATGAAATCACGAGTTAGCTCTTCATTTCTCTATCATTATAGAAAAACCATCCGTATTAGATTCTATTATTATAGAATTCGACACCGAATCCATTTATGATTCATTATTTCGAGTCTAATTGGGCCATGGTTCTTGTTTTTTTGAATCAGATATTGGGATTTCAGCCTATCTATTTGCTTTATACCTTTTTAGGATGAATATGCCATTTTCACACATCTAGGATTAAATATACAACTATATCACTGTCAAGAGGGAATTTTTTTAGTATTAGATTCAAACTAAGAGGAGATCCATTTGATTTATTGTAAACTTTGCAAAACAAAAACCTTGGGTTTGGGTTGCGCAATATATATCAAAGAGTATACAATAATGATGTATTTGATGAATCAATACATGGTCATAATGAACCATTTAATTTTAAAATAACATTGAACTTAGTGATAATATTAGTTTTAAGAGTTTTTTTCTCTTTTTTTTTTTGAAAAATTTTGTCAAAGCGTTTCTTCACGCATAACAGATCGAGTGAACCTTGTCGTGTGAGAATTCTTAATTCATGAGTGGTAGGGCGGGACTATGTCACCCACAAAACAGAGACTAAAGCAAGTGTTGGATTTTAAAGTGGGTTAAGATTAAATTGAATTATTATACTCCGACTACGAAGTCAAAGATACTGATTCTTGGCAGCTCGCGTCACTCTCAACCTGGAGTTCCGCCCGAAGAAGCAGGGCTGCGGTAGCTGCCCGAATCATTCTACGGGAGACATGGACACCTGTGTGATGATGGACTTACCAGTCTTGATCGTTTACAAAGGGGCGATGCTACCACATCGAGGACGGTTGTTGGGGGAGGAAAATCAATATATTGCCTACTGGAGCTTATCTTTGACCTTTTTGAAGAAGGTTTTGTTAAATGTGTACTTACATTGGGGTAATGTATTTGGTTTCAAAGCCTTACGGCCTTACGTCGGGAGGATCTGCGAATTCCCCCTTCTTATTCCAAAACTTTCCAAGGACCGCCTCACGGCATTCGGTTGAAAAGAGAAAGTTGAACACGTATGGTCGTCCCCTATGGGATGTCCTATTAAACCAAATTGGGATATCTGCAAAAAAAACTACGGTAGAGCGGTTTATGAATGTGTCTAAGTGGTTGGAATGATTTTACCCAAAGATGATTGAAAACGTGAAACTCCAGCCATTTTATGCGTGGCGAGATCGTTTCTTATTTTGCGCCGAAGCACTTTAAAGCGCAGGAGAAACAGGTGAAATCAAAGGACATTGACTTGAATGCTTAATGCGGGGGTACATGTGAAGAAATGATGTGAATGAAAAGGGCCATTGTGCCAGAGGAATAGGAGTTCTATCGTTAAGCATGACTACTCTTAATGGGGATTTCACTGAAACTACCTAGTTGGTCATTATTGCCGTGACAACGGCCTACTTTTCACTCCATCCCGCAGGCATGCAGTTATTGTAGACAGGAAAAACATGGTAGCATTTTCCGTGTACCTAGCTAAAGCATTACGTATGTCTGGTGGAGACATATTCACGCGGTTACAGTAGAGGGAAGTAGGTAAACGGAAGGGCGAACAGTGAGATGACTTTAGGGCGTTGATTTATTACGGTAGATTATATCGAAAAAAACAGAAAGTCGCGGTATTTTCTTCAACTCAAGATTGGGTTCTATGCCAGGTGTTCTGACCGTGTGGCTTCAGGGGGTATTCATGTTTGGCATATGCCTGCTTGACCGAAATCTTTGGGGATGATTCCGTATACAGTTTGCTGGGGAACTTAGGCCACCCTTGGGGAAAATGCACTGGTGCAGTAGCTAATAGGGTGGCTTTAGAGGCGTGTGTAAAGCTCGAATGAGGGACGTGATCTTGCGGCGTGAAGGTTATGAAATTATCCGGAAGCTTAGAAAGGGGAAGCCCGAATAGCCGATGTTGGGAAGTATGGGGAAAGAAGATCAAATTCGGAATTCGAACCAGTAGATAAGCAGATAAAGAGAAAAAGTAAGTGTGCAAATTCAGTAATCCATGTTGTTCTCCTAATTGATTGCAATTAAGTTCGGCCATCTTTTCCTAAAAAAAGATTGGCCGATTGCCCGAATAAAAAAAAAAGAATGGAGCATTCTATATAGGTATTTGCATATATCTTATATTACAGATGTACAGATCTTACTATATATACAGATAGACGAAGAATAAACAACTCAATACTCTATGGTTTGTTGTTGCGATCCATAGGATTGATTAATTATGGATCCTTGGATGGTGAGACTTTTTTTATATCTCATAGTTTCAGGCATAGACAGCCAAGGGAAAGGTATCCTTTACCCATCCTATATATTGGCGTTTGTTCATGTAAATAGCGAAACTGAATTATTGATTATACGAAAACAATTCTTATTCTATTTATTAGAGAAATAAACAACTATTTCTATTTGCGATGTGAAGAATTGTACATCCCATGGAAGAAAGCTGTGTCTTTATATTTTAAAATTGAGAAAAAAGATATATCAATAGATATTGACAAGTCGGATACCTCGGTTCCCAACAAAAGCGAAGCATTTTATTTCACCAGTTGATTTTTCTTATCAGAAATAAGCATCGAATCTCAAATCCTAATCATTAAGGAGTGTTAATTAATAACGAGTAAAGTATTGAAAGAACGAGTAAGGGAAAGAAATGATTATTCAATCGATATGTATTGTATGTCATAAAAAAGGGGTAGAAAGACTCTAGGGAAAATGGTGGTTCCCGTTCGATGTGGTCAACGAGAAGTTAGAAACATAGTGTGGGCTAAGTAAAATCAAGGAGAGTTTGATGTTGTATTGGACATACAGTAGAAAGTTGAACAAAACCTATTCTAAACCGATAAGAAGAAAAAGAGGTCCTAGTTGGATCATAGTGGAATTCTAGTTTCAATAATGTTGATCTTTATTGAAAATCAAGGATTTGGAGTAGTGTCTCTGATGCACTTTTTTAGTTAAGGGATAGTAATGGTGCAGTTCTCTGATCTTTTGATATTGAAATAGATTTTTGAGGTTGAAAATGATAGTTATGTTAGGTAGTGAACTAGAAAAAAAAACTTTCTAGTTATTTGAGAGGGGGTATAAGAAAAAGAATCCACTACTATTATATTACATGTATGGATTACTCAATCTCGTGAATAAATCCATTAATAGTTGCATGACATAGTTATCTTCGTTTTGAAGTAGTATTAATGTTCTATTCGGGTAGTACCAACACAATTACGTGACAGTTACTTTATATACTTCATGTAATGAAAACTTAGGAAATAGTAGCTGAGAGCGGTAGGTCTCGTAAAAGAACTAGAAAAACATTCAATGATTTCATGAAGAAGTAGAATTCCATGAAGAAGTAGATTTCAGATTTCCATGAGACGTAGAACAGATTTCATGAAGCCGTAGGAATACACGATTCCATGAAGAAGTAGAATAGATTTCCATGAGAAGTAGAATCAGATTCTCCATGAAGAAGTAGAATAAGATTTCCATGAAGAAGTAAACCAGATTGTCCATGAAGAAAGTAGATAGGATTTCCATGAAGAAGTAGGAATCAGCTTCATGAAGAAGAGGAAATCAGACTTCCATGAAGAAGGTAGAATCCAATGATTCAAATATACAATCAAAATACAAACATTTATGGGTTTCAATGCGAAACTTGTAGGGATTAAATTTATAAAAAATTTTTAGTCAAAATGGGGGGAAAATATTTGGAACAGTGTGGATTAAGCAATTTGAAAATGAGTAGTTCAGCATTACAATTGAACTTTCGATGATTCCCCGAACTGGGATTCCTTGGAATAAAGGATATGATATTATCAGGACCCCATGATTTTCGTTCAAAAGAGGAACCTTTGGAGATCGTTATCGAGTTTTATCAAAAGAAGGAAGGTTTAGCTGATGCTATTCAAACAGGCATAGGTCAACTAAATTGGTATGTCCCGTAGCATTGGCGTTAGGGATTTCCAGTTTATGGGCGGTTAGTATGGGCATCCGTAGTAGGCAGAAAAAATTACGCGTTGATTCGAGTATGCGACTAATCGATTCTACCTGTCTTTTGTGTGGTTCGGAGGAGCAGCTGCAAGAAGGAAGTTTGAGCTTGATGCCAATGGCGAAAATATCTTTGCTTCATCTAACTTATCAATCGATAAAAAGTATTCTAGGTATCACTTTTACATCTCTACAACTGGTGGAGTAACAGCAGTTTTGGTTATGTTGGGGGATATCATATGCTGAACCTAACGCCTACATGGCATTTGCGGGGTATAAAAGAGTAATTGAAACAAACATTAAAAAAGGTAAATTTTTAAAAAAACCCTGAAGGTTCACAAGTGTGGAGTATTTATTCCATAAAGGTTTATTCCGACCAATAGTACCACTTAATCTTTTAAAAGGTTTTGGGTGAGTTATTTCGCTCACGGTTTCTTTCCCTTGAACCAAGTTCAAAAATTGTAAAGTATAGCACTAATTCAGGTGTTATTGTAGCGAAAAGTATTTAATCGTCGTAATCGGTGTTTTTCTTTGGTGACATAAGTTCTGTAATAAGAGACAGAGGTTAGGATCTAATGTTTATTTATATTTTATTATATTTTATTATTCTTATTTTATTATTTTTTTTATTATTTAGAATTATAATTATAATATAATAATATAATAATAATTAAATATAAAATTTTTTAGGAAATATTTTAGAATCTAGAATATATAGTTTCTATCTAATCATTTTCTATCTAATCATATGAATTAGAGTTGATAATTCTTATTATTAAATAAATAATATTATTATAATTTTTTATATATTTATTATAATAATGGCTTGCTATTACTTAATCATAGAGAATTGATATTTTAAAATAGATATATCCTAAGTAATAGATATAATCATAAGAAGAATCTTTCTAATAGATAGAATATTAAAACAGATAGAAATATTAAAATTGAGGCACCTATGCTATGACAGATCCCAACTTACCTTATTTTGGCCTTTAGTTGGGCCTAGTATTTCCGCAATTGCAATGGTTCCTATTTCTTCCTGTGTTTTTCCCAAAAAAAATAAGATGGTCTGAGACCCAAAGGGGACCGAATCTTATCAAAGTTATTTCAACCTGAGATAAATACAGATAGTTATCTAGGTAAATATGGATGATATGGGCATCTTCCGAAAACACAATGAAAGAACTGTTATGGGATTGATGATATCGCATAAATGCATGTATATTGAATATAGCTGGTGCAAAGGATTAGTGAATATTTTACATAGACAAGTCAATGTATCTAACCAATTACTCTAAGGTTTCACTAAGAATAGTGCTAGTTGAGGAAAGTTACCTTCGGGATCAAGAAAGGTTAAAGTAAAATTTATTGGGCTTATTCGCTCAATCAATCGAATGCAAACTGGATCTAGTATTGTATGAATTGGCGATCGAACATAAGGGATAGACTTAGAACGGGGTCTCGAAAAACGAGAATTTTGTGGGCCTGTTATACTTTTTGTAGGTTCACTAGGATTTCTTAGTGGTGGAAACTTCCAGTATTTGTAGAATTGAATCCGTAATTTCCATCTCAGCAAATCATTTTTTTCCCCAAGGGATGTGATGTCTTTCTACGGATCGCGGGTCTATAATAGCCTAGTATTTGTGGTGCACAATTTCGTGGAATGTAGTAGCGGTTATGGACCGATCGATAGAAAAGAAGGAATAGTGTGTATTTTTCGATGGGTTTCTGGAATAAATCGTCGAATATTCCTTCGCTGATTATGAGAGATATCCAATCAATCAGATAGAGGGTAAAGAGGGTCTGTATCCTCGTTGTATACTTATGGAAATCAGAGCCAAGGAGAGCATTCCCTTGACTCGTAATTATGTAGAAATTTTACTAACGAAGAAATTCGAACAAAAAGCTGCGAATTGGACTAGTTCTGCGCGTAAAATTGAGTATTTTGAACACGAATGAAGTGAAGAAAAATGAAGAATAATTTTTTCTCAAGATGGGGGCAAGGAAACTTGAAAACCTATCCGAACATGTATTTCGTTAATAAAGGAATTCATCTTTTAGGCCCAGATTTGGAATTGATCCTTTCTGCGTTAGACGGTGAAACATTTCGAAAGAATTAATTGATCAGGGGGAGTTTTTTCGTCCGAAACTCGATAGTTCTGACTTCAGTGGGTTTTCGAGTATCATCGGAAAGGAACAACTGAAAAATTACAATTGGTTCCAAATTTGCCCAATTGAGGATATCCGGAATATATTTATTCTTGTTTTCTCATTTTCATCGAAAAGGACTTCTTTATTCTATGTCTATATCCTCTAAATTAAATAAAAAAATAAAATTATTAAAAATATAGGAAAGGAATAGACCCATAGGTCAATAAACCTTGGTATACAACTCGTGCTCAAAGAAATATCAGATCAGATAGAGTCAACGAATGAAAGCAGGTTCATTAACCATTCAATTCACAGAAAAAAAAATGAAAAAAAAAAAAGAAAGCATTGGCTCCCTCCCATACTCGCCTATATAGTATTTTTTGCCCTGTGGCGTCTCTTTTCATTTAATAAATGTCTGGAACCTTGGTACTAATGGGGAATAACAGCAATCCTAAAATTTTTGAATATATTCAATTGCAGAAAAAAAACGTTCTGGAAAAGATGTAACTAGAAGTAGAAGAACTATTCCTATTGGACGAAATGATAAAGGAGTACCCAGGAAACGCATATACAAAAACTTCATATAGGAATAAACAAGAAACAACTAAACTGTAAGCAACACAATGATATCGATCTCCATATCTTTTGCATATCGACAAAATAATATGTTCGCTATTCAAGTGGTTAGTTTATTCTGAGTTAAGACGAACTCGTCATCTTAATCTTGGGTTCAGGAATCCTATAACTGAGTGAACAATAAAACTTTTTCTATTCTTTTAGTTAATGGATTTATGGATCGGATTTCACTGACCATGGTGGGAAACTAATGAATCGGTCGGTCTAAACGATTGGGATGGGATCCTAACGATCAACATTATTCTGGTCTTGTTTCCACTTTTCCAGTATCTAGATACAATTGTGAAATATGGATCTTCCTTTTTTTAAATCGTGTATTCCTTCGATTGTAGTAATTTTCATTCAATGGAATGATAACAAAATCATGTGATCTATTATATCAATCAAACAGAATCTTTCTTCGGGATCACAAGCAAAGTATTTCATTTAACTTCAATCTTTTATACTTTTATCTGTTCAAGGTATCGTCCTATATCCCAGTCAATTATCCAGTACAAGACAGACTGTGTATAGGGAAATAGACTGGCACCTATATAATATTGTAGAATCCGGGATCAATGATTGGACATCAAAATAAAAATCCTTTTTCTTGGGTAAAGGAAGAGAGACTCGCTCCAGTTCTCGTATCGTCATGAGTATATGTAATAACGGCATCTATTTCAAATGCCTATCCCATTTTTGCGCAGCAGGGTTATGAAAACCGCCGAGAACAACGGGACGAATTGTTGTGCAAATTGCCATTTAGATATAAACCGTGGATATTGAAGCCGCAAGCTGTGCTTCTGATAATGTATGTGAAAGCATTGTTTCGAATACTTATGATCAGCCAACTGAACCAGTTCTTGCTAATAGTAAAAGGGGACTTTGAATGTGGGGGCTGTTTCTCATTTTACCCGACGGATTAGAATTAGCCCCCCTTGATCGTATTTTCCCGAGTTGAAAGAAAGGTAGGAAATCTGTCTTTCAGAGTTATCGTCCCAATAAAAGGAAAATATTATTGTGATAGGTCCTGTTCCCGGTCACGAAATATAGTGGAATCGTCTTCTCACATTCTTCCCCAGCCCTGCTACGAAGGGAAAGACGTTCACTTCTTTAAAAAATCCAATATACGTAGTGGGAACAGAGGAAGGGTCAGATTTATCCTGATGGTAGCAAAAGTAACAATACAGTCTATAATGCTACACAGAAGGTATATAGTAGTAGAGATCGTACGTAAAGAAAACAGGGGGATATGAAAAAAACTAACCAGAGTGATGCATCGGATGGACATCAAGGTGGTTGAATATTATACCTCCCGGCCAGAACTTCTTGTTGCAGATGGTTGAATCATCAAGACTTGATCAACATAACAAGCAATCCCAATGTGGGAAGGCTTTGTCAGGGAGATGCAAAATAGTGCTTCAAGAACCCAGTACGGGTCCAAGGTATTGTGTTCTTCTTGGCATCTGTTATTTTGGCAAAGTTTTCGTGCCCGTCTCTTAAAAAGAAAAAGTTTGACAAGGTTCAATGTTCGAAATGAATTTTCTAGGTTTGCAGAGATTCTTAACATCACGTTGGTTAAGAAGACGCCGCGAATTTTTTTTGATCCATACAATTAGTAGGATCAAAAAAAATCTGGTAAACCTTTTGGTTGCTTTGTTTATACTTTTTTTTTTTCGGGTTGCGGGATGTCTGGAATTCATTACTGGTATCCTTATTCTGAGTACTAGGACAATAGAAGATTACAAGAAGAGATACAGAGCAAGGATGGGGAAAATGAACGAAAGAAATCCTTTTAGGAGGGATTATAGTTTCCGAGTCCTATTAGACACAAAGAAAAGGGCGGAAAACCTTGGTCTTGTGTCGTCTTATATTCGAAATAATAATTATTTTTTCTCTTGTGTCAAAGATTAACATCCTTCTTTTCCGGGTCCACCAGAACTCTTTTGTTAGATATAGGAAGTTGTGGACAAACAAAAAAGAGAGAAAGGATGGGGAATATTTGATTGAGCAAATAGACCTTCTTCAATTAACTTACTTTAAACTTAGAGAAATTATTCAAGAGAATTCATTCAAACAAATATTATTATAGAGTTGATAGAGTAAGTTCTATTAGTAGTTTATTCTGAAAGATAGAGTTAGTATAGAAATGATTTGCAGGATGTATCAGCGTAGAAAAAATCTATATAAAGTGTATTATTCAGAAATCCATTGATTACTCGTTTCGGTTCTTCATAAGAGTTAATATTATGGAGGAAAGGAAGAACAGAGACTATCGAATCAATCAATCAGATTCAATCTTCCAAAAACATTAGTAAAAACAAAAGAAAACAAGAATAGAGTGGTTTGAAAACATCCAGAGCAAAGGATCCGTTTGTCATTTTCTTATATCACGAATAATATTTTGTTATGTGGACGGGCCAAATTTGTATGTTAGGAATAGACTCAAAATCTTCTACTTCCTATAAGAGTAAGAAAAGAACTCAACGGGACCTTACCCTCCTTTGTACTAATTAGAGCGATAAGGTCCCGTTGATCTTTTCTACTCTTTCATGTCTACAATCCTGGTTTTGTATCCGATTACTAGAGAGATGAAACCAAAACAGATAGTGAACGTAAAAGAAAACACCTATTAAACCGATTCACAGGAATACCAGTTACAGTACCAACCAGCCAAAGAGTAATCCTTACAGTAGTATCGGCCATTCCCCTTACTTTACCCACCTTTTTCTCAATGGTCTGCTAGAGACAAAAAACAGTCATGGATATTATGAGGATGGTATCTTCGATGGGGATAAGAGAATCCTACTATTCTTGTTTTCTTTCAATTGAAGAAATAATTGGAAAATAAAACGCAAGTAAAAAATTAGTAATAACCCCCAGTAAGACTGGTACGATTCATTTCACATGGTGTTCATTCGGGTGATTGTGTCATAGCTCTATAATTAAAATTAGGTTTATCGTGTGGAGAACGGCATTGCGGTATTGACCCCAAAAAGAAACGTGAGTACAGCTAGTCCGAACAGCAACCATCGCACTGTAAAAAGTGGATAGCGGTTCGAATCTATGGTCATTGGGGGCCTCCTTAAAAGGATTTCAATAAATTCATCAAGTGTTCCAAAGAATCAAAACGGCGGTTATCATGAATACCTTGTCGGCTCTCTGTGTGAAATACTCGTTTGGCCGAGGACCCTTCCACACAAGTCGTAAGCTAAACCCGTACTGGACGACAACCAACCCGCAATGAATAGGGAAGGCTTATAGGAATGCTCAGAATTGACCCATTATCGAATAATGGGATATAATATCAGCCAAAAGCAACGTTCGTCGTGCGTCCAGACATTCTGAGCTCCACAAATTTTTTGTACATTCAAAAAAGGGAATCGATTCCTTGAAAGATGGGAGCAGTAAATGGACACAACTAATGATATTGCATCTTGTGAAGGATGTCCCATTTGTACCAAAGGTTTATTTAAGTGTATACCGAATCAGTAGAGATATCCTTCCTCTGCGACAGCAAAGCAGTCTCCCGATCGGTACCGAATGATGCTACATAATTCTTTTCTTCTTTTTTGTTCCTTGTATATGCATAACTTATGTTATTCAATAGATCAATAGAAAATTACTCAAATTCCTGAAAGATTGCCATGAATTGGATTCGTAATAGAAAAGTAAAGATCTTGGAAAAAGCGTGAACGATGGTTTATAATAATTATGAAGCATATTAGATATCACTATGGAACATATTTATAATATTACACAATTTCAATTATTGTATGGAATCTATTAATAAACCCATTTGGGGTTTAACAAGTTTTTTTTGTTCAAATCGTTTATTTCAGTACGGTTGGTCGTTTAATACAATAAATATACGGTAAGGACCAAAATACAATAGTATAACTATATTATGTGAAAGAAACAGGAATTAATATATTAGTGAAAGAAAACAGCAAACCACCAGTTGGAACCAATCATATTCGTGAATGCAACCGTTATTGTATAGATCCAAAACAAAGGTTCTTTCCTTGACCAAACTAGAAGTATGGAAATCAAGGATATGGAAAGGACAGGATATAGAACTTAACCAAGATAATGGAAAGTTGTTAGTCTTTGAATCGAGTTGGACCTTGAAAAAAAAGAATAAAAATATAAAATAAAAATAAAGTAAAGGTTTATTTTTCGATAGATCGTGGGACACCGTTTCTTTTATTCGAAAATATTATGTTTATGCAATTAAGCAACCTATTATGTACTGAGTCAAGAGTTAAAACTAAATTAAAAAGGAAATAGTACAGGCAGTTCGTTACAAAAAAGAGTAGATTCTATTGAATAGAAAGGAATGATGTAAAATGGAATTGGTCAAACCATTATTTTTTATTCCAAAATTACTTA
The DNA here is from genome assembly GCA_004837865.1 of Musa balbisiana. Classification (NCBI taxonomy): domain Eukaryota; kingdom Viridiplantae; phylum Streptophyta; class Magnoliopsida; order Zingiberales; family Musaceae; genus Musa; species Musa balbisiana. Next base: position 33,070 of record PYDT01000828.1, read on the forward strand.
CATGACTTATATTGTATTAACTATTTAATTTATTTAATATGTAATTAATATTTAGTTAAGTCTATAAGTAATTTAAGTTTTGAATGAAGTTACACGGCAAAGTTCTTATTACCTATACTTTTTACTACTACTTTATATTTTACTTACTTTACTCTATTTTCAAAATCACACATTCCACAATGAATCTTTGGTTGATCCGACTCTAGGATCGGTCATGTACAGAATATGAATCGAATTTTCTACCCTATGTCACTCTAGTTAGTCTTATCTATATGACTGATGGATCCAGAATTTTCAATCATGGAACTAAACTATTCTGTCAATTGCTTTTTTCTTGCAGTCGTATTTTGTAAAAATTGAACTTAGGTAAGTGTGTTATAAAATATGTAGCAAAGAAACATATCTAATTTAGCTCTTTCATGCTTACTATAACTAGTTATTCGGTTTTCTACTGGCTGCTTTAACATAACCTCAGCTCTATGCATTGGTTGAACAAGTACGACTATTTGAAATGAATGTGAATGAAAAAAATTGATAAAAACGAATAGTTCTCGAGATTCGGGTATTCTATGGTTCGTTCTCCATCAATTGCCAATTCTGGGCATGAGATCCGGATAATTTAGATTAATATTTAGGGATAGATCTTACCATTTCTTTTATACCCTTAAACAACCGAAATGATGAAGTTTTTTATTTGGATCGTATTAGGTCTAATTCCTATTACTTTAGCAGGATATTCGTACCGCATATGTACAATATAGACGTGGTGATCAGTTGGACCTTTGATTGAGTAAATTCTTTAGTTTTTTGTGACCTCTGCAGGAAGGAGGTCAAATTCAAGTTTCAAGTTACAATTCAACTTTTGTTTTGTTAAATATTTTATTGTGATTCGACATCAAATAAACCGAATCACGCTCGGTAGGATGAAACCTACACATCGGTGTTGGAGACCCGCGTTTACCGAATGAACTAAGAGCGCTTTTCTGATCCTTATGGACAGAGATACGACTGTATGGTAAGAAAAGAAAAAGTAATTTTCTACCCCATACGTTGTACTATAGTATGCAAGACCCAGAAGATATGTTCCAATTTAATCGATCTCACTGATCCCTCGATTACGCCATGGGAGAAAGAAGTAATAGTAGGGATTGAAGGATTTGAACAGTGACATTTTGTACCCAAAAACAAAACGCGCTACCAAGCTGCGCTACATCCCGTTTCAAAATTGTGTGTACAAGTTTTCATTGTACAAAATCCCTGTCTTGTTTTCCATATCGTCATGTTTCCTCAATCTATATACAATTTTATTGTCATTCTTCTTGTGGTTTTGTGGTTTATTGAATAAAAGAATTATATAATGTGAACCCTAACGTATAAAAAGTTTAAATTTATCAGTAATGCTTCAGGAACAAGGGATTAGATTTTTTTTTCTTTTACAAACAAAAAAGAAAAAAAAATTATGGCTTCATGGTACATATCTATTGTTAGCTAGGAAATCCTGTTTAGTTAGGATTCTGTTGTAAAAAACTTACAAATGATATTGAACACAGCATATGGACCACGATAGTATAAATCATAATAGAAGGAGGATTTTCAATGCGAGATATATATTAAAAAAACATATCCTCTCCGTGGCACAAGGCTAAGTACTCTATGGTTGGGTCTTTGCAGGCCTATTGATAAGAAATTATCGGTTATTTCCGTATGCCTTGTTCATTCCCCTTTTTTTAATTCTAGTTACTGATTGTATATGCGAGAAAGAAATGAATATAAATTAGAGATACAATTCCACGTTGCTAAAATTTCTAATCGCACCTATTTTTTCAGTTCTTAGGACTAGAAGGGAAAAGACAAAGTTGTATGAACCTCAGCAAAAATGTGGGTAGATCGGAGAATCGAAGTTGGAGAACAGAAATGAAAATGTGGATCCAGCGACGGCGCGTTCCACGAAATATAGCATAGAAATAGAACGATATTTAACCTTCAAATAATAAATAAAATAAATCTTAATACAAATATGGAGATTTAGGAATAGGAAACAATTGAGGAGTTAGAAAGGAAAATTGTTTATTTAATTATCACTCCATTAAAATTATACTTTCTTATTTCTAGTACTTTATTATTCTATAACAAGGTACCCATAAATAATATTAATTATCTATTAATTATCATTATTAATGAAAGATAATTTGCAACGAAATACTTAGAAAAGTTCCATTTCTAGGTAGTAACTCTATCGATTTTTTGTTCTTTTTTCTGCTTCAGCTCGGATCGAAAATAGAAGAGTCTAAGCCGATCCAAAATTCACAGGAGGTTTTCATGGCCAAGGGTAAGATGTCAGAGTCATAGTTATTTGGGATGTACCAGTTGGCCCGAAATGATGTCAATAAAGACTCGCCAGGTAGTTCTAGATATAATTATAAAAAGAAATCGACCACAATACGCGGGTCGATTAGATTGAGGAAAATTTTGTCGCTATTGTACAAAGCATACGATTCATGGAGGGAAATAAAAAATAGGATCGAACAGAACGAGTGTGCGTCTGCCAAGGAAGAGGAAGAAAACTTAAATATAGTTAACAATATATAATATACAAAGTATACAAATCAAAGCCTATTTTTGGTTAGGATCTGAACTGAATGACTAAAGAAAAAATTTAGAAAAGGAATAACCATGGATAAATCCAAGCACTCTTTTCGTAAATCCAAGCCGATCTTTTCGTGGCGTTTGCCCCCAATTGATCGGGGGATCGAAATAGATTATAGAAACATGAGTTTAATTATGGCGATTTAGAGTGACAAGGAAAACATATGATCTAGGAGGGTGAAGTGAATAGATTGACTTTGAAACAACAACGAATTAATTATATTGCTATAAACAAGCCCGATTTTATCTTTTGACTTTCTTAATAATGAGAAAAACAATTGAGAGAGCGAGTCGATCCCCAACCTACTGGTCCTAGACACCAAAAATAAATAGACATTCTTTCAAGTGACTCAAAACTCCAATTGTAACTCAAGCTCGATGATGTTTGTTCGAACAGGCCCTTAGAATCTAAGCGTGGTTTCCTGGGTTATAAGAAACAAAAATGGAGGGAAAATTTTTTTTATTGCAACATATTAGTTCATTCCTATTCTATCTTAATTTTATTTTATTCTATTGTCCCGGAGTTCCTTCTCCGGGGGAATTCTGTTTCAATTCATTCCTGTACGGTATATTAACTTAGAATCTACTTTAATTACTTGTAGAATACTTTATTTGGATGATCTTGTTGGAAATCAGTAAAGACACTTCTGATTGATATAGCTATTTGTGCAGGGTATTTACGAAAGAAGCAATGCTTCTGTACAGATTGTGTATACTCTAATATAAAACTATAAATTACCTTATTCTCACGAGTTACTGCATTCTATCCGAGTGAATCCACAAACGACGCAAATCCTCTTTGCCTGCTTATCTCGATGAGAGGAAGCCACCCAGATCTCAGTTTATGTTGGGAGTAATCGTGCGAGTAAGGCTTGAAATGAGCTACTTAGAGGTTGATGCAAATAAACGAAATTTGTTCGACGTCTCCGAGCTGTATATTCCGGAGAACTCGGTCATTGAATCAAATTAAAACTTAATGAATAACTAATTGATTTCGATTCTTTCAGTATCCTTTCCCTTTCTCACGGCGATTAATAACAAAAACGGATTTTATTCCGATCTTAAAATCATAAATTACAATGGCGGTTGTTTGTACTATAAAACTTCATGACCACAATTTTTTATTCGTCCAGGCCATTTCCAAAAAAAAACAACCTGACAAATACAAGAAAATTCAGCTATAAGAAGAACGAAACTAATTAAGTAGAAAGTGGAGTACGAGTCGGTAAGGCGGCAGGAGTGTGTGCAAAAGGACGTAGAGTAGTCTCAGTAGAGACAAGCTACGTACAATCTTCATTGAAATACCTTAACTCAGGCCTAAGATATAATTCGGGAGTAGAGGTGGGCAAGTTGAATCTTTACATAGAAAATAGGTCGGCCGTGGAACCATCTTGGAAGCTTCGTA
>PYDT01001630.1:0-37084 GCA_004837865.1 Musa balbisiana
GGGCGACTGTTTACACCAAAACACAGGTCTCCGCAAAGTCGTGACCATGTATGGGGGCTGACGCCTGCCCGTGCCGAAGTTCATGAGTTGGTGACCTGATGACAGGGGAGCCGGCGACCGAAGCCCCTTTGAACGGCGTCCGTAACGATACGGTCCTAAGTCGCTAAATTCCTTGTCCGGGTAATTTCCTGACCCGCACGAACGGAGTAACGATCCTGGCACTGTCTCGGCGAGAGTCTCGTGAAATATACATGCTGGGAAGATGCGGACACCCGCACCTGGGCCAAAAGACCCTATAGCTTTACTGTCCTGGGATTGGTTTGGGCCTTTCCTGCGCAGCTTAGGTGGAAGGCGAAGAAGGCCTCCTTCCGGGGGGGCCCGAGCCATCAGTGAGATACCACTCTGGAAGAGCTAGAATTCTAACCTTGTGTCGGACCTACGGGCCAAGGGACAGTCTCAGGTAGACAGTTTCTATGGCGTAGGCCTCCCAAAAGGTAACGGAGGCGTGCAAAGGTTTCCTCGGGCCGGACGGAGATTGGCCCTCGAGTGCAAGCAGAAGGGAGCTTGACTGCAATACCCACCCGTCGAGCTGGACTAAAGTCGGCCTTAGTGATCCTGACGTTGCCGAGTGGAAGGGCCGTCGCTCAACGGATAAAAGTTACTCTAGGGATAACAGGCTGATCTTCCCCAAGAGTTCACATCGACCGAGTCGGTTTGGGCACCCTCATGTCGGCTCTTCGCCCCCTGGGGCCTGTAGTATGTTCTCAAGTGTTGGGCCCTGTTCGCCCTTAAACGTACGTGAGCTGGTTCAGAACGTTCAGTTGAGACAGTTCGGCCATATCCGGTGCGGGCGTTGAGCATTAGAGACCTTTCCCTAGTACGAGAGGACTGGGAAGGACGCACCTCTGGTGTACCATTTATCGTGCCCACGTAAACGCTGGGTAGCCAAGTGCGGAGCGGATAACTGCTGAAGCATCTAAGTAGCAAGCCCACCCCAAGATGAGTGCTCTCTTATTCCGACTTCCCCCGAGCCCCCGGTAGCACAGCCGAGACAGCGACGGGTTCTCTGTCCCTGCGGGGATGGAGCGACAGAAGTATTGAGACTCCAAGATAAGGTCACGGCGAGACGAGCCGTTTATCATTACGAATAGGTGGTCCAAGTGTAAGTGCAGTGATTTGTATGCAGCTGAGGCACTCCTAACAGACCGAGCGATTTGAACCGTGTTCCTACACGACTGACAATTTGATCATGCACTCGCCATCTATTCATTGGTTCAACTGTTTTGAACATGAAAAACCAAAGCTCTGCCCTCCCTCCTATCTATCCGAAGGGCTTGCAGGGCCGAGTCTTTGGTGTCCCTTCCGTCAAGATTGGGGCCTCACAATCACTTACCAATATGCTTTTCTCTCATGCTTTCTTCGTTCAGGGGGTTTGGTGACTTCTGGTGTCCTAGGCTTAGAGGACCACACCAAATCCTCCCGAACTTGGTGGTTAACTTCTACTGCGTTGACGATCCTGCGGGGCGTTCCTGCGGAAAATAGCTCGACGCCAGAATGATAAAAAGCGTTACCACACAAACCCCTTATTTTACCTTTTTTTCCATATTTGGAACTAGGAAAGAGATAAAATAAAAAATGCAAAGGTCGTCTTATTCAAACCCCATTAATGACACTCTTCTCTATCACTTCACCCTCGGAACGCACTGTTCTATTTCTTATAGATAAGGAAAACTCGCTTTCACATCTTCTTAACCCGAAATAACTGGCTGAGGGAGGAAATGTTCCTTTTTGAGGGTACTCCCGGAACTTCCATTGAGACGGGGTGGGGCCGTATCTCATAGGATTCATCACGTGGCACGAACCACGGTTGTCGGGGGGGGTTTCGAATCCCTCCTCGCCCCAACCTTCCCTTTTGTCGAATGGAATGGCCTTAGACTTTTTTCTTTTTATTTATCGTGAAAGATTCCGACAATCATTACATAAGTACCACAGACCGAATCAGCATATTGTTTTTTATTACTCTTCCCCCCGTAACTCTTCCTCAGATCCAGGCTTGGGCACTAGGATAGCAAGTACAAGTATTGTAGCAATGCAAAAATGCGTTCCTCGTCTAGTAATACTGTTTGCTCGCGGTAATTTGTGCCTATAGTGAAATCGATGACTGCAAGTCTTGATGCCTGCTATTACATCATCTAGAATTCTGAATTGGCTATTTAACAAGGGAATATCCCCGGACTAACGCCGAGGTATTGACGGCGATTCTCAAATATCGTAGAACAGAGTGATACGAGAGATCGATTCAATAGAAACAAAGACGCGAACGGGTTCCCTACTCCTAACGGTCAAAGCGAGCCCTTTAATTCCCCTTCTTCATTCCTTTTAATTAAGATGAATCAAATCTCCCAAGTAGGATTCGAACCTACACCATCAGTAACGCCGCCGCTTCTAAACCACTGAGCTACGAAGAACAACGGAGTTCGACCTCATAGAGGTTTGCACCCCCCGTTCTCAACCATCACCCATATGCGTCCGAAGCTTCCTTCTTAACTCCCGGAACCTGTCTTCGTAAAAGTGGCTCCGTTCCATGCCTCAGTTCAAGGGAACCTCAAGGGGCTCTATTTTTCTATATGCCATCTATATCCCAATTCCATTCATTTAATATCCCTTTTGGGTCAGTTGACCAAGGAGATGTATTATAGTCTATCCGTTCTAATATATGGAAAGTTAAGAAATCATCATATAATAATCAGAAGTTTCATAGAAAAGAAAAAGGGGTTTGTGGTGATTTGTAAAATCTTTTCTACTGGGTATTTATTAGACTTTGCTGAAGATAATAAATTCGATCGTTTTGGTCGACTTTTCCCCCCCCCCCCCTATTACTGATTTCTGACCACATTCTCCATAGGGCCCTCTTAGCTCTTCCTTCTTCGAGCTCGTGTTTGAAAAGGAACCGAGACGGAGGTATCTATCAACAACGTTTTATGACGGGACGCTCATGATGTTCATATCGATCTACTGCGCCTCTGCTCGAGCATTGGAGACCTCATACAATAACTGTCCTAGTTCTACCCTATCTTTTGTTTCATTTCCTCTGAACTTCACCAAACCTTTTTTGATTATGTCTACTACCAGAAATTCATGCGTAATCTCAGCATTCCAATGTGGGTATTTCTGAAGAATCTCATTTTTCAATATTCAACCATTTCATTTTACAAGTTCACGTTAGCCAGATAGTCACATTTATAGTTTCGATCACAACCAGATGTATTTGTAACAAGTAGTTTTATTGGTTGGTTAATTGGTTACATTTTCTCATGGCCATGGGTTGGATTGGTAGATTCTGTACGGCAAAATCATTCTATTCGTTCTAATCTAATAGGTCCCTGCCTAAATCTAATAGGTACCTTGTGTCAGAATTGAGAAATTCTAGTGGCTCGAATTTTTAGTATTCTCTTATTTATCACCTGTGTCTAATAGGCAGAATGCCGTCGCTATTGTCACTAAGAAACAAAGAAACCTCCGAAAAGTTCATAAAAGTCAGAAAAGTCCATAAAAGGAAGTAAGGGGAAAAGTGGATGAAGAAGCGCTGTAGAAAAGTGAGGAAGAAAGCGTGTAGAAAGTGAGAGAACGATGGTAGAAATGAGGAATAAAATCGAGTATAAACAGTACGTTCCGAAAGGAATGAGACTAAACCTAACAGGGGATCCACACGAAAAGACCCTTCCGCTTTATTCGGAAGAAACGGAAGGATCCGACAAATAGATGAAACGGAAGAGATCCTAGTGAATGGAAGGAAAAAACAAAGCATGAATTCCACGTTCAATTTAGACACATGCGATAAAGTATCCCATTTACGAAAATTCTTATCTTGATACCTCACGAGATTGGGATTGGGACGACTTGAAGAAAGAAATGAAAGACTTTTTTCTGCTTTGACTTTGAAAAACCTATTGTACTTTTCTTAGGGTTTATAACGGTGGAAATCGTCCTTGCGATATATAAAAAATACTCGATTTGAAAATAGTTGACAAATGAATGTCCCAATATTTTTTTTATACGTGTTCAGTGATGGAAAACAAATGATATCTTTTACATATCCGCCTAGTTTAATCAACTTTTTCGGAAATGAATAGAACGCAAAATTCTTGGTACATGACAGAAAAATTTTCCCTGAAGACCTATCTATTATTGGGGTTTCTAACAATGAGCAAACAAAATACCACTTGAGCACATGAATTGATAAGTCGAATAAAAAACGCTAGAATAAGAGAAGAAGCCGAAGAAAGAAGGATAATCTCTTTTGCTCTAATATACTGTAAAAAAGACCAAGTAGCAAGATGCAATATCAGATACTTTCCACAAGCGTAGGAATCCTTTTTTGAAAGTACCGTACGTTGAACAATAAAAAAATTCTATCCATACAATATGATGATTTACTTACTCCACAAATGATTAATTACTTCTAAATGATTTAACTTCTTCTACAGAAGAAGTACAGGTTAATTCAATGAAACGTTTTGGAATAAATTACGATCATGGGCGCCTTTCCTATTTCTAAAAATTCTCGTAGAATTGAACAGGAAAGAATCCGCTTATGAGAATCATCTTTAATTATATTGTTTTAATTTCTTAACGTCATCGATGAAATCTTCTATTTTTATTGGAAGAAGAAGAAGAATTACTTCAGACAAGTACAGCAAAATCCTTGAGATTTAATATTCGACATAATTACAACCAATCCAAATGAATCAAACAACAACGAAAAAATCCATTGTAATATAAAATCATAAAAAGGGTTCCGTCGCCGTCATACAAATTGACCGCGAATTAGAAGGACTGGATCAAGAAAATGGAGAGAACAGAAGAATATTGCAATTCGTTCAAGAAAGCGAAACGGGTGGTGATCTATACTGATAACAAAATCCGTATCCGGATACCGAGACTGATAATATTGATCAGCAGAAGCAAGAGGTGCTTTGATACGTTTTAATTCGCACACCAGATTTTACATCGGGGTATATCCGTATCCATAACGTGCTCAAGACGTAAACGTTATTGGGACATCTTTCAAACAAATGTTCATTTCCCCGCTTTTTTTTGGATCGAATAGCCCAGTCTTTTTTTTTTCTTTTGTTGATAGATTCGTTTTTTTCTTTTTTTGATAGATAGAGATAGCGAATAATTAAGCTTAGTTTTAGGAATTCCGTGGGGGGAACCCGAATCCGAACTTCCGACTTTGAGGAGGAAGAGGAAGAGACAACACTGGGAAAAAAAAAGACGAGGAGACAAAAAAACAAGAGGAGATACGATAACAATATCAGAAATTTGGATAGCAATTATATTTGCTCAAGCAATAATTAGTTTGATGTGATACCCAATCTTTTTTTAGAAAACCATTGTATTGCCTTCAGTGAGAATAGCTAAAAATATTGGACGAGGTTATTTTCAATTCCCCGAGTGGGTTGAGGATTATGAGGGATGGAATAGAGATCCATGTTAAATGCACCTATAATGGTGTGCCTTATCAGAAACAGAATTTTCCCAAATGATTGTTTACAGATGTATTCGATAAAGATTATGTCCTTTTTCGTTTAAAACCCTTGGCGAAGTCGAAAATCACGAGCTCATCCTGAGATTCCAATGAAAAAAAAGGAAAAAAAGAAAATGTTAGTTTTTTAACAGTTTTGGGAATGGAAACGGACTCCCTTTGGGTTCTCTCCGGAAACCAGCCTTCTTTTTTGAACCCATATATACGGACCCTCAAAAAAATAATTGTAGAAAGTAACAAAGAACTCTCTAAATAGTTTCAAAGAAAAAAACCAGATGGGTCATCAAAGGTTCTAGTTCTAAAACGAGTTCTAAAACGAGTTCTAAAACGAATAGTTCTAGTTCTAAAACGAATAGTTCTAGTTCTAAAACGAATAGTTCTAGTTCTAAAACGAATAATGAAGAAACTTGAAAAAGTGAACCAAATTTCTTTATTTAATTGAGGAAGGGAACGTACAGAACCAAATGAAAATGCAAAAGATTCAAAAAAAAATAATCAGATTATTCACGAATCGACCATTCACCTTTCGATCTATGATTGGAAAATTATTTACTCATAGAAAAAAAAATGAAAGATCTTGCTGATAAGACAATCACAATAAGAATCAAATAGAAGGATCACAAAAGACAGCAGAAATAGTTCCAGCCTATCATTATAAAAGACCGAAATTACAAAACAATTTGGCAGATACTTCAAAGAAAAATACCCGATGAATACGCAAAATCACAGGCTTTTATGAAATTTTCATTGAAAAAATATACATAGATATCTTGCAATGTATGGTTACCATTTCTAAGGTTAATGCACAACCTTTTAAAAAACAATTATCAATGAATCCATTTACAACGATGAAAGAACTCAAACGGACTTGATGCACAGATCAAGATACCATGAACTTTATTTCGACTATAAAAAATCCTTGCAGCCTAATATTAGAAATGATTTAAACCCCTTATCAATAACTTATCCTTCCTTTCCCAATCATATGTTTTTACAATTGTCACAAACCCAATTATTTTAACAACCCATCACCGGAGATCGGTACTTCAATATCACGATCACGGACCTCTCCTTTTATTAAGACAAGATACAGTATTATTGTATGACACGAGGAATATTTGATTCCAAATCAAGGCAATATAAAATTAATAAGGCCTGAATGATAATGGAAAAACTGGTTAAGGGTCATTATCATATCATTTTCTCGTAGCAAATGTCTCGAGTTAGTACCGTAAAAATGGCGAAATAGAGTCAATCAACGTTGTACTATTCAAATACAGAATCATGCAATTGTATTCATATAAAAAAGAAAAAGACCGATTAATTCATTACATGAATGAAATTTTTATGCAGTGGATTTATCGACGAGTCGAAAAATTAAAAAAACACTACAGATATTATCTTTTATCACATAAAGATATAAAATTATTGGGATCGTAAGGAACCTCATACACACTGAAACCCCGAATCGTTTTTAGTATTGCTACATATGACTATGAGTTCCCTAAAAAATGTATTTATTGCTACCCATTACAATCGTGGATAAAAAATATTTGGATTATAGAATTCTTCATTTTTGCCTTAGAACAATAGTGATATTGAGAACAATAGTGATATTGAGAACAATAGTGATATTGAGAACAATAGTGATATTGAGACTGGACCCGTATTTATATCGGACCCGAAATTTAAAAAATACTAATACTAAGCTCATCAAAAAAAAAATATTAGTCAAAATCAAAAAAAATTTTTTGATTGGATGGGAATGAATCCGAAATTATTCTCCCATATCAAATCTAGAACTTGGTTCTTCCCCGAATTTGTGTTACCTTTGATGCATATAAGATTAAACCGTGGACATTCCCAATCAAAATGACTCTTTCTAATATTTATTAGAAAATGATATTAGTCAAAATCAAAATCAAAAAAAAAATATTAGTCAAAATCAAAATCAAAAAAATATTAGTCAAAATCAAAATCAAAAAATATTAGTCAAAATCAAAATCAAAAAAATATTAGTCAAAATCAAAATCAAAAAAAAATATTAGTCAAAATCAAAAAATATTAGTCAAAATCAAAATCAAAAAATATTAGTCAAAATCAAAATCAAAAAATATTAGTCAAAATCAAAATCAAAAAAAATATTAGTCAAAATCAAAAAATATTAGTCAAAATCAAAAAATATTAGTCAAAATCAAAATCAAAAAAAAAATATTAGTCAAAATCAAAAAATATTAGTCAAAATCAAAAAAATATTAGTCAAAATCAAAAAATATTAGTCAAAATCAAAATCAAAAAATATTAGTCAAAATCAAAAAAAAAAAAAAAAAAAAAATGCCATGTAGGGGGGGGGGGGGGGGAGAAAAAAAAAGAGATCGCCGGGGGTCAACCGAGTGGTGAACGGGGGGGGGACTCAATAATACAATCTAAGATAGCTCAGACATAAATATTTGACTGACTTTTCGATTGACTAACTCATATCTTTATAAACTGCAATCAGATTCGCGTTAAAATTATTATTGACTAAATCAAATTTATTCCAACCAATTAACTGAGGTGAGGTGTCAGGGCACAATGACTTTGTATCCTTACATCCGATTACAACTAGATCAAATACAAGATATTTATTAACAACTGCGACTTACCCTAGCGGACCATAATCATCTGAAGTCATTGTGAGTTGAGCTATATAGGCACTGAAAACGACTAACGAGATCACACATTATATTATCGCGATGTCTAAGTCGAAAACAAAATCCAAGAAAATAAGGAAGGAGAACTAGATTTGTTCCTGAAAAAATTTTTTATTTTTCATAAGATGGGATGACCCCTTGAATCAAAAAATTTTTAATAATGTTAGGATATATTCTCCTACTTAGATTGATAATCCAAGGGAAATTACTATATCCTCGATTCAAAGAGGAGAGATCCGTCTGGATGGAATGCATTCAGAAGATAAAGCTCTTCAGAATTAATAAAAGGGGAATATTAATTATCGAACCAATTCGTCTATCTTTAAGAAGGATGAAAATTCATTATATATCAAACCATAAGTATTTCATTGGTCGATAAGAGTAAACCCCAATTAATAGAAAATACATAAGAAAAGATATGTTGATAGAAGAATTTTAAAAAAATCCACTGGACGACATGGCAATATTTTGTGAATGGGGATCAAGATCATTATAATTTTCTTTGTTCCTGAAAATATTCTATCTCCTAGACGTCGTAAGATTGAGAATTCTAATTTGTTTTCAACTCTCATAATCGGGATATTGTGAATAGAAATCCAGTAATTTTGCAACGAAAACAACATAAGAAACTCTGAAACATTTTTGAATGAGGACAAACGTCTTAATACGGATTTAATAAATTATTAAATGCAAATTGTTTCTTTGGCCCAATTACCGATTAGAAATTTAGCTTGTATGAATCGCTATTGGTTTGATACCAATAATGGTAGTCGTTTCAGTATGTCAAGGATACGTATGTATCCACGATTCAGAATTATTTAATAGTATATTTCCTATATATCACATGCCGTTTTCAGTAAATAAAAACCGAAAGATGTACGCATATGGTGTGTTACGTTCTGGTACATGATACGTATTTACTTGTGTATCAATTCAATTGAATCTAGAAAGAAATCTACAGATCTTTTTAGGTGCAAAGAAATCATTCTCTTTCGTAAATGCAGAAATATATTATCCTTTTCTAAATATATTATCCTTTTCTTTTCTATCTACTCAAATGGAAAATTTGATTTAGATAGAAACGGATAAATCTAAATTTTTGCGTGTACTAGATTCAAAAAAATTGACATAATATAAAATTATTATTTTATTTTTCCTGATCGGTAAAATCCATGGCATGGAAAAGAAAAGAAAAGAAAAAGATAAAAAAAAGTTTTATGGTCAAAAATTCATTCATTTCACTTCTTCCACAAGAAAGAAAAGAAAAAACAGGGTTCTGTTGAATTTCAAGTATTAAGTTTCACCATAAGATACGAAGACTTACTTCACATTTGGAATTGCACAAAAGAGATTTTTTATACAAGAGGTCTACAAAAAATTCTGAGAAAACGTCAACGTCTGCTGGCTTATTTTTCACAGAAAATAAGCGCGTTATAAGAAATTAATTGACCAGTTGGATATTCGGAGCCAAAAAATCGTTAATTAAATCGTTTGAATTAGTATCGTATATTAGATTTTTTATTTTGATGAACCTCCTACTTTTTTGAGGATTCATTAATCATGAATTAAGGAAGACAAGATATACTGTACCGGCTACAAAAAAGATTTCATGATATTTAATATGGGTCCTCACCAACTCCTCAATGCATTGTGTTCTTCGACTGATCGTTACTCTCGATGGTGAAGATGTTATTGGACTGTGAACCCATATTGGGCTCTTTCACAGAGGGATGGAAAAAAATAGCGGAAAACCGACTTATACGAATATCTGCCTTATTAACACGTTGGGATTATTTAGCTACTATGTTCACAGAGGCACTAACGGTACATGCACCAAGAGCAACTGGAAAAGGTTCAAGTAACCTAAAGGAGCTAGCTATGTCAGAGTATTATCGGAGCTGAGTCCGTATAGCTCTCATTTTTATGCTTGGGCCCTTTATGGCGGATATCGGCGCGCAGACTCCCTTTTTCTATATTTTCAGAGAGAGAGAATTGATATATGATTTATTCGAAGCCGCCACCGGTATGCGAATGATGCATAATTATTTCCGCATCGGAGGAGTAGCTGCCGATCTACCTTATGGACTGATAGATAAATGTTTGATTGTGCGAATTATTTTTAACAGGAATTGTTGAATATCAAAAACTCATTACGCGAAATCCCATTTTTTTGGAGCGAGTCTAAGGAGTGGGCCGTATTGGTGTAATAAGCAATAAATTGGGGTTTATCAGGACCGATGTTACGAGCTTCTGGAACACAATGGGATCTTCGTAATTGATAATTATGAGTGTTACAATGAATTCGATTGGGAAGTCCAATGGCAAAAGAGAGATTCGTTAGCTCGTTATTTAGTACGAATCGGTGAAAATTAGGGAACATAAAAATAATTCAAGCAGCTCTAGAAGGAATTCCTGGAGGACCCTATGAGAATTTAGAAGTCCGACGCTTTGATAGAGCAAAAAATTCCGAATGGAATGATTTTGAAATAGATTTATTAGTAAAAAACCTTCACCCAATTTTGAATTGTCGAAACAAAACTTTACGTGAGAGTAGAAGCCCCAAAAGGGGAATTATGAATTTAATTGATATTGATATATATGTGTTCTTTTCCCTTGTAGCGGAAAATTCGTCCACCCGGCTTCATAAATTTGCAAATTCTTCCTCAGCTAGTTAAAAGAATGAAATTGGCTGATATCATGACGATACTAGGTAGTATAGATATCATTATGGGAAGGTTGATCGTTGAAATGATAATTGATACGACAGAAGTACAAACTATCAATTCTTTTTCTATATCGGAATCCTTAAAGAAGTATATGGACCTCATATGGTCTTTGTACCCATTTTGACCCTTATATGGGATTACAATAGGGGTACTAGTAATTGTGTGGTTAGAAAGAGAAATATCTGCAGCGATACAACAACGTATTGGGCCTGAATATGCCGGCCCCTTGGGAATTCTCAAGCTCTAGCAGATGGAACTAAACTACTTTTTAAAGAAGACCTTCTCCCATCTAGAGGAGATGTTCGTTTGTTTAGTATTGGACCGTCTATAGTGTCATATCAATTCACTCATTAATTTTAGTAATTCCTTTTGGGTATCGCCTCATTTTAGCCGATCTCAGTATAGGTGTTTTTTTTATGGTCGCCATTTCAAGTATTGCTCCTATTGGGCGTACTTATGTCGGATACGGATCGAATATAAATATTCCTTTTCAGGTGGTCTACGAGCTGCTGCTCATCTATTAGTTATGAAATACCATTAACTCTCTTGTGTTATCATATCTCTACGTGTGATTCGTTGAACATGAACTTTATACTTCTTTCCTAGAAGTAAAGGAAAGAAGTTGAATGTAATGTATTGAATAGGTATTTTATTTTTTATTCATCATTCGGTTCAATGAGTTTACCCATATAGTTTCTGAGTGAAAAAGACACTAGAATTTGCAGTAAGAAGATAAAATCTCATTTCATATGTACACGATAAAGTTGAAGTAAACATAAGCAGTGTAAACTGTTTACCCCAGATTAAGATTCTTTCATTAGTCATCATATCTTGAAGCGGTGTAAAAGATCAACTGTATGGAGTTTTCATTACTGTCTTGTATTTATTACCAGGCCCGTAGATCAATCCAAATCCTTGGACGGGTTAGGACACAAAGGCCAAAGGATTAGTAATAAGATAATGTAAGGTATAAAAAAAGAGATATTTCTACATAAAAAAAAAAAAATTATAAAAAAAAAAAAAAAAATGAATAACGATATTGATGCATAAAATAAATAAAAGGAATAGATAAAAGAGATTCGTCCACCTCCCATAGATTTGATTCCTTCCCCTATAAAAAAACTTGCAATGCCAACCCCATTTGTAATTCCATCAATTATATATCTATCAAAAAACTGAGTTAGTTCGGTTAATCCCCTTATACCCATGGTAAAAACCCTAGTATAAAAAATGTCTATGTACCACGATTATATGACCAATTGTATATCCCATTTTTGATTTGGTCCAAGATAATTCTTTTAGGACCACCTTTTACAAATGAATTGATAAGTTCAAATTCCGTAAAAATGAATAACAGACCCATATAATATATATGCTATTAATAGTCCGGAAATAGCTATACTTACTGAAAAAATTGCATTTGTAAAAAATTCATACCAGTCCACAGAATTACTCGAATTTGGATGGAAAAGGTTTGTGAGTGGAGTGAACCATTTGGATAATATATCCAAATCTATTACTCCTTGATCAAAATGAATTCCTATTGATCCAACAAACAAAGTAAATAATACCAATATAACAGAGGAAATCGCAAGTATTGCCACTTCGCGAGGGTACATGTAAGTGTACTTTTTTCGAAGAAGTATTAAAGTATCGTATGCATTTTTTTAGATTATTATCAAGTTACTACATCTTTGAAAAGAGACCTTATTATTCATTGTTGATAAAGGTAAATTTCTATTGACTGCTTGGGGTACCTCCTTTCCCCATAGAGATATTGAATAGGACGAACTATTTTTTGTGCTACTGTAATCTTGAAAATGAACGCGCAAATGTCCATCAAAGGTAAGTAAATACACCCGAAACATATAAAATGCAGTCAATCCTGCTGTGAAACAAGGCTATTATTGCGAAAATTGGTGAATACAACCAACTATCATTAAGAATTTCATCTTTGGACCAAAAACAAGCAAGAGGTGGAATACCGCAAATAGAAGTTAACCTAATAAAAAAGTAGTTCTTGTAATTGGAACATATCTTCTTAACCACCCATAAGAGCCATATTCTGACTTTTTTTCTGGCGAATATCCGACAATAGGTTCCATTGAATGAATAATAGATCCGGATCCCAAAAACAATAAAGCTTTAGAATAGGCATGAGTGATCAAATGGAATAAAGCAGCTCGATAAGAACCTATACCTAGAGCTAACATAATATAACCCAATTGAGACATTGTAGAATAGGCTAAACTTCTTTTTATATCTCTTTGAGCAAGAGCCAAAGTAGCTCCTAGTAGTACTGTTATTCACCTATTAAAGATATGAAATTCATTACGTAAGGTATAGCTATGAAAATAGGAAGAAGTCGAGCTACAAGAAAAATTCCTGCTGCTACCATAGTAGCAGCGTGTATAAGAGCCAGATGGGAGTGGGTCCTTCCATGGCATCGGGTAACCATACGTGAAGGGGGAATTGTGCGGATTTAGCAACTGCACCAATGAATAATAAAGAGCACACAAAGTATCAAATAAAAACTGACCCCATATTATGGATCAAGTTATTAGTTATTTCGAACAAATCCCGAAATTCTAAACTACCTGTTATCCAATAAAAACCTAAAATTCCTAATAATAAACCAAAATCCCCTACACGATTAGTTACAAAAGCTTTTTGACAAGCACTTGCTGCGTCGGTCGTGTGAACCAAAATCCTATTAATAAATAGGAACACATCCCCACCAGTTCCCAAAAATATAAATTTGTATCAAATTGGAACTGGTAACTAATCCCAACATGGAAGCATTGAAAAACTCATATAAGCAAAAAATCTCAGATATCCTTGATCGTGAGACATATAATTGTCACTATAAATAAGAACCAAGATTCCAACAGTAGTAATTAGTATTGACATAATAGAACTAAGTGGGTCGATCAAATATCCGAACTCTAAGGAAAAATCATTATTGATGGTCCAAGACCATAGATATTGATAGATGGAACTTCCATGTATTTGTTGAATAGATAAATTGGCTGAAAACCCCATAACTATACTTAACAGTAAAACACTAGTAAAAGCCCATATACGACGAATATTTTTTTCTATCTACTTTTCACAATAGAAAAATATTTTTCTATTGTGAAAAGTAGAGTATGATTACGATAGAAATGAAAATTCTTTTGTTTCTTATATGCCTAACAAAAACCAAATTTGTTTGGTAAATCTTACCATTATATATATAATGAAGAGTATTAATACTCTAATGGTACTAAGGAATGATACTAAGGTGTCGAAATCGTTAGAAAATTTCAAATTCTTTTGATTTAGTGATGAAATTGTTATACATATGAAATTTTAATCCTGGTTATTTAATTTTCTTCATTGAAAAAAAAATCTTTTTCATTTTGTTTGAATCTATGAAATAAAATCGGATAAATAAAAAACGAATCAAAAAATAGAAAAGGAACAATTCTTAGTTCTATACCTCAAACCTCGACCGACAACAAAACTATTGAGTTCTAACTGTTTTGGAAGAACTTAGTTTCTAGTACGCGAAAGTTTATTATTAAAACTAAACTTACAATGATCCCAACTAAAGATTATTTTTTTTGAATATAGATTCAAATAGGATTGAATAGAGATTAAAATAGGAATTTAAATGAATCTTTATTTATCGATTCTAATGTTTACTAAACTATATTGAATCCTTGATTCTCGACGATTCAACGTGAATTGACTATTATTATTTCAAGTAAGCCGCCATGGTGAAATTGGTAGACACGCTGCTCTTAGGAAGCAGTGCTAGAGCATCTCGGTTCGAGTCCGAGTGGCGGCATCCTATAAATCCTAGAAAATAAATCCTCTAAAAGAGACACAACGAATCCTATAAATCCTAGAAAATAAATCCTCTAAAAGAGACACAACGAATCCTATAATGTATTCAATTCTCGATTTCAATTCTCTAATGGGACCCCCCCTTTTATGATATTTACAACTTTAGAACATATATTTACTCATATCTCTTTTTCGATAATTTCAATTGTGATTACGATTCATTTAATGATCTTATTAGTCCGCGAAATCGTAGGATTGCGTGATTCATTGGAAAAAAAAAGGATTTTTAGCTGCAGTAAAGGCTTTTTCCTTAGCTAAATCGGTTTCCACCGGACGTTCAAAAAGTTTTTTTGTGCAACAAACAAATAATAAAGTCTTGGAATAATCGGAATTGACATACTCGAAGAACTTCGAATTTTTTAAGATGAACGATTCACATTAATTAATGTATTGAACTCTTCAATATCAATATGAGTTAGAACTAGCTGTTGTAGTATGTAGATGTGGTATGTAGAATAAAGGTATGTATATCGAATTCTGAATATTTTTTTCTATCTACTTTTCACAATAGAAAAATATTTTTCTATTGTGAAAAGTAGAGTATGATTACGATAGAAATGAAAATTCTTTTGTTTCTTATATGCCTAACAAAAACCAAATTTGTTTGGTAAATCTTACCATTATATATATAATGAAGAGTATTAATACTCTAATGGTACTAAGGAATGATACTAAGGTGTCGAAATCGTTAGAAAATTTCAAATTCTTTTGATTTAGTGATGAAATTGTTATACATATGAAATTTTAATCCTGGTTATTTAATTTTCTTCATTGAAAAAAAAATCTTTTTCATTTTGTTTGAATCTATGAAATAAAATCGGATAAATAAAAAACGAATCAAAAAATAGAAAAGGAACAATTCTTAGTTCTATACCTCAAACCTCGACCGACAACAAAACTATTGAGTTCTAACTGTTTTGGAAGAACTTAGTTTCTAGTACGCGAAAGTTTATTATTAAAACTAAACTTACAATGATCCCAACTAAAGATTATTTTTTTTGAATATAGATTCAAATAGGATTGAATAGAGATTAAAATAGGAATTTAAATGAATCTTTATTTATCGATTCTAATGTTTTGGAAGAACTTAGTTTCTAGTACGCGAAAGTTTATTATTAAAACTAAACTTACAATGATCCCAACTAAAGATTATTTTTTTTGAATATAGATTCAAATAGGATTGAATAGAGATTAAAATAGGAATTTAAATGAATCTTTATTTATCGATTCTAATGTTTACTAAACTATATTGAATCCTTGATTCTCGACGATTCAACGTGAATTGACTATTATTATTTCAAGTAAGCCGCCATGGTGAAATTGGTAGACACGCTGCTCTTAGGAAGCAGTGCTAGAGCATCTCGGTTCGAGTCCGAGTGGCGGCATCCTATAAATCCTAGAAAATAAATCCTCTAAAAGAGACACAACGAATCCTATAATGTATTCAATTCTCGATTTCAATTCTCTAATGGGACCCCCCCTTTTATGATATTTACAACTTTAGAACATATATTAACTCATATCTCTTTTTCGATAATTTCAATTGTGATTACGATTCATTTAATGATCTTATTAGTCCGCGAAATCGTAGGATTGCGTGATTCATTGGAAAAAGGGATGATAGCCACTTTTTTCTCTATAACAGGATTATTAGTTTCTCGTTGGGTTTCTTCAGGACATTTTCCATTAAGTAATTTATACGAGTCATTAATCTTCCTTTCGTGTAGTTTCTCCATTATTCATATGATTTCCAAGATGGGGAACCATAAAAATGATTTAAGCACAATAACCGCACCAAGTACCATTTTTACACAAGGCTTTGCCACGTCGGGTTTTTTAACTGAAATGCATCAATCCGCAATATTAGTACCTGCTCTACAATCTCAGTGGTTAATGATGCACGTAAGTATGATGTTATTAAGCTATGCAGCTCTTTTATGCGGATCATTATTATCAGTCGCTCTTCTAGTCATTACATTTCGAAAAAACATCGATATTTTTTGTAAAGGTAATAATTTCTTAATTAAGCCATTTTTCTTTGGTGAGATTCAATATTTGAATGAAAAAAGAAGTGTTTTTAAAAACACTTCTTTTCTTTCATTTCGAAATTATTATAAATATCAATTGACTCAACGTTTGGATTATTGGAGTTATCGTGTCATTAGTTTAGGATTTACCTTTTTAACCATAGGCATTCTTTGTGGAGCAGTATGGGCTAATGAGGCATGGGGATCTTATTGGAATTGGGACCCCAAAGAAACTTGGGCTTTTATTACTTGGACCATATTCGCGATTTATTTACATACTAGAACTAGAATACATATTAGAAGTAGAACAAATCAAAGTTTGAAAAGTACGAATTCGGCACTTGTGGCTTCTATAGGATTTCTTATAATTTGGATATGTTATTTTGGAATCAATCTATTAGGAATAGGTCTACATAGTTATGGTTCATTCACATTAACATCTACTTGAATAAACTACACAGATAAATAATTGAATAAACTACACAGATAAATAATTGAATAAACTACACAGATAAATAATTGAATAAACTACACAGATAAATAATTGAATAAACTACACAGATAAATAATTGAATAAACTACACAGATAAATAATTGAATAAACTACACAGATAAATAATTGAATAAACTACACAGATAAATAATTGAATAAACTACACAGATAAATAATTGAATAAACTACACAGATAAATAATTGAATAAACTACACAGATAAATAATTGAATAAACTACACAGATAAATAATTGAATAAACTACACAGATAAATAATTGAATAAACTACACAGATAAATAATTGAATAAACTACACAGATAAATAATTGAATAAACTACACAGATAAATAATTGAATAAACTACACAGATAAATAATTGAATAAACTACACAGATAAATAATTGAATAAACTACACAGATAAATAATTGAATAAACTACACAGATAAATAATTGAATAAACTACACAGATAAATAATTGAATAAACTACACAGATAAATAATTGAATAAACTACACAGATAAAGCATCTCGGTTCGAGTCCGAGTGGCGGCATCCTATAAATCCTAGAAAATAAATCCTCTAAAAGAGACACAACGAATCCTATAATGTATTCAATTCTCGATTTCAATTCTCTAATGGGACCCCCCCTTTTATGATATTTACAACTTTAGAACATATATTAACTCATATCTCTTTTTCGATAATTTCAATTGTGATTACGATTCATTTAATGATCTTATTAGTCCGCGAAATCGTAGGATTGCGTGATTCATTGGAAAAAGGGATGATAGCCACTTTTTTCTCTATAACAGGATTATTAGTTTCTCGTTGGGTTTCTTCAGGACATTTTCCATTAAGTAATTTATACGAGTCATTAATCTTCCTTTCGTGTAGTTTCTCCATTATTCATATGATTTCCAAGATGGGGAACCATAAAAATGATTTAAGCACAATAACCGCACCAAGTACCATTTTTACACAAGGCTTTGCCACGTCGGGTTTTTTAACTGAAATGCATCAATCCGCAATATTAGTACCTGCTCTACAATCTCAGTGGTTAATGATGCACGTAAGTATGATGTTATTAAGCTATGCAGCTCTTTTATGCGGATCATTATTATCAGTCGCTCTTCTAGTCATTACATTTCGAAAAAACATCGATATTTTTTGTAAAGGTAATAATTTCTTAATTAAGCCATTTTTCTTTGGTGAGATTCAATATTTGAATGAAAAAAGAAGTGTTTTTAAAAACACTTCTTTTCTTTCATTTCGAAATTATTATAAATATCAATTGACTCAACGTTTGGATTATTGGAGTTATCGTGTCATTAGTTTAGGATTTACCTTTTTAACCATAGGCATTCTTTGTGGAGCAGTATGGGCTAATGAGGCATGGGGATCTTATTGGAATTGGGACCCCAAAGAAACTTGGGCTTTTATTACTTGGACCATATTCGCGATTTATTTACATACTAGAACTAGAATACATATTAGAAGTAGAACAAATCAAAGTTTGAAAAGTACGAATTCGGCACTTGTGGCTTCTATAGGATTTCTTATAATTTGGATATGTTATTTTGGAATCAATCTATTAGGAATAGGTCTACATAGTTATGGTTCATTCACATTAACATCTACTTGAATAAACTACACAGATAAATAATTGAATAAACTACATAAAGAATACATAAGAACATCATCCCATATATATATATAAAGCTTCTTGTTTGTGCGAGTTTTTGAGAACCGTTTGAATCATTCCTTATTCAAAACGGTTCTCAAAAACTAAAAATGCATCTCATTACAATTCTAATTCACTTTGTTCTTTTGCATTGTACAGCGAACGATTTTAAAAATCTCAAAATCAAAGACAAAAATTCGATTTCCGTATTATTAATGAAAGACTATCGATGAAAGTAATTAGATAGGATAGCTTGCACCCTGTCAACTGATAGCGAGAGAACGAAATCCGGATAAATACCAATACCTATTACGGGTAGAAAGATACAGATTGAAACAAATAGTTCTCGTGGTCCAGAATCCGCAAAATTAGAGTTTGGAACATTGAATAGCTTGTATCCATAGAACATCTGACGTAACATAGATAATAAATAAATAGGAGTTAATATCATTCCAATTGCCATTACAAAAGTAATTAGCATTTTGGGCATTAAAAGGTATTTTGGACTAGTAATTATTCCAAAAAATACTAATAATTCCGCAACAAAACCACTCATTCCTGGCAATGCAAGAGAAGCCATCGAAAAACTACTGAACATGGTAAATAGTTTTGGCATTGGGATCGATATCCCCCCCATTTCGTCGAGATAAACAAGACGTATTCTATCACAACTCGTTCCTGCCAAGAAAAAAAGCGCAGCACCAATAAATCCATGAGAGAGTATTTGTAAAATGGCACCGTTGAGTCCCATTCCGGTTATAGAACCAATTCCTATAATTGTGAAACCCATGTGAGATACAGAGGAATAGGCTATTCTTTTTTTTAAATTCCGTTGACCGAGAGAGGTTGAAGCTGCATAGATTATTTGAATCGTTCCCACTATTACCAACCAGGGAGAAAATATAGAATGAGCGTGGGGTAATAATTCCATGTTGATCCGAATAAGTCCATATGCGCCCATTTTTAATAAGATTCCAGCTAGAAGCATACATGTACTGTAATGTGCTTCTCCATGGGTATCTGGTAACCACGTATGTAGGGGTATAATCGGCGATTTGACAGCATAAGCAATAAGGAATCCAAAATATAATATTATTTCCAATGCCACAGGATATGATTGATTAGTTAATTTTGAAAAATCTAATGTGGGTTCATTAGGGCCATATAAACCCATACCTAGAACTCCTATTAAGAGAAAAATGGAGCCCCCCGCAGTGTACAAAATAAACTTTGTGGCCGAGTAGAGACGTTTCTTTCCTCCCCACATGGATAAAAGTAAATAAACAGGAATTAATTCTAACTCCCACAGCATGAAAAAAAGTAAAAGGTCTCGAGAAGAAAATAATCCTATCTGACCGCTGTACATTGCTAACATGAGAAAATAGAACAATCGCGAATTTCGAGTAACTGGCCAAGCCGCTAAGGTAGCTAAAGTAGTGATAAATCCTGTCAGTAAAATAGGTCCTATGGAAAGCCCATCGATTCCCAGTTTCCAGTGAAAATCAAAAATATCTATCCATTTTAAATCTTCCTCCAATTGGGTTAATGGATCGTCCAATTGGAAATGATAACAGAAAACATAGGTCGTTAGAAGGAGCTCCAACGAGCATATACATATAGCATACCATCTAAACATCTTATTTCCTTTATGAGGAAGAAAGAAAATGGAAGAACCGACGGATATCGGCAAAACAACAAGTATTGTTAACCAAGGAAAATAACTCGTTATAAAGACAAGATACGTTTTGACCAGAAAAACCCGTGCTCGGAATAGAATAATATATTTTCTCGAGTACGGGCTTTTGTCGGTAAAGAGGAATCAATTGATTCAAGTGGATTTTTTTGTAACGTATCAATAACCTAGACCCATGCTGCGAGTTGTTTCATATGATAAATAAACACGGACACTCAAAAAATCCGTTGGACAGGCGGATTCACATCTCTTACAACCCACACAGTCCTCGGTTCTTGGTGCGGAAGCAATTTGCTTAGCTTTACATCCGTCCCAAGGTATCATTTCCAATACATCTGTGGGGCAGGCTCGTACACATTGAGTACACCCTATACATGTATCATAAATTTTTACTGAATGTGACATTGGATCTATAAATTCCAGGTTTGAACATCAAAAATTTTCAATCTGGTAGAAAATTAGTATTTATATTATAGACACCAGACGAAGCAGTGGTTTATTAAAATTTTAAGAATCAATATATTTCTAAATCTGTTCATGAGAAAAAGCCAAGAGACTTTGATTTCCGTTTCAAAAATCATGATCATACGAGCCACATGTGTAAATTAAAATTGGCCGACAAAACAAATTGATCAATCATTCAAATCAATATTTCAATATTCATATTTGAAATATGAATATATAAAAATAAAACTAAATTATATTCATATTTGAAATATGAATATATAAAAATAAAACTAAATTATATTCATATTTGAAATATGAATATATAAAAATAAAACTAAATTATATTCATATTTGAAATATGAATATATAAAAATAAAACTAAATTATATTCATATTTGAAATATGAATATATAAAAATAAAACTAAATTATATTCATATTTGAAATATGAATATATAAAAATAAAACTAAATTATATTCATATTTGAAATATGAATATATAAAAATAAAACTAAATTATATTCATATTTGAAATATGAATATATAAAAATAAAACTAAATTATATTCATATTTGAAATATGAATATATAAAAATAAAACTAAATTATATTCATATTTGAAATATGAATATATAAAAATAAAACTAAATTAAAATACATTAAAATTAAAATACATTAAAATTAAAATACATTAAAATTAAAATACATTAAAATTAAAATACATTAAAATTAAAATACATTAAAATTAAAATACATTAAAATTAAAATACATTAAAATTAAAATACATTAAAATTAAAATACATTAAAATTAAAATACATTAAAATTAAAATACATTAAAATTAAAATACATTAAAATTAAAATACATTAAAATTAAAATACATTAAAATTAAAATACATTAAAATTAAAATACATTAAAATTAAAATACATTAAAATTAAAATACATTAAAATTAAAATACATTAAAATTAAAATACATTAAAATTAAAATACATTAAAATTAAAATACATTAAAATTAAAATACATTAAAATTAAAATACATTAAAATTAAAATACATTAAAATTAAAATACATTAAAATTAAAATACATTAAAATTAAAATACATTAAAATTAAAATACATTAAAATTAAAATACATTAAAATTAAAATACATTAAAATTAAAATACATTAAAATTAAAATACATTAAAATTAAAATACATTAAAATTAAAATACATTAAAATTAAAATACATTAAAATTAAAATACATTAAAATTAAAATACATTAAAATTAAAATACATTAAAATTAAAATACATTAAAATTAAAATACATTAAAATTAAAATACATTAAAATTAAAATACATTAAAATTAAAATACATTAAAATTAAAATACATTAAAATTAAAATACATTAAAATTAAAATACATTAAAATTAAAATACATTAAAATTAAAATACATTAAAATTAAAATACATTAAAATTAAAATACATTAAAATTAAAATACATTAAAATTAAAATACATTAAAATTAAAATACATTAAAATTAAAATACATTAAAATTAAAATACATTAAAATTAAAATACATTAAAATTAAAATACATTAAAATTAAAATACATTAAAATTAAAATACATTAAAATTAAAATACATTAAAATTAAAATACATTAAAATTAAAATACATTAAAATTAAAATACATTAAAATTAAAATACATTAAAATTAAAATACATTAAAATTAAAATACATTAAAATTAAAATACATTAAAATTAAAATACATTAAAATTAAAATACATTAAAATTAAAATACATTAAAATTAAAATACATTAAAATTAAAATACATTAAAATTAAAATACATTAAAATTAAAATACATTAAAATTAAAATACATTAAAATTAAAATACATTAAAATTAAAATACATTAAAATTAAAATACATTAAAATTAAAATACATTAAAATTAAAATACATTAAAATTAAAATACATTAAAATTAAAATACATTAAAATTAAAATACATTAAAATTAAAATACATTAAAATTAAAATACATTAAAATTAAAATACATTAAAATTAAAATACATTAAAATTAAAATACATTAAAATTAAAATACATTAAAATTAAAATACATTAAAATTAAAATACATTAAAATTAAAATACATTAAAATTAAAATACATTAAAATTAAAATACATTAAAATTAAAATACATTAAAATTAAAATACATTAAAATTAAAATACATTAAAATTAAAAAAAAAAAAAAAAAAAAAAAAAAAAAAAAAAAAAAAAAAAAAAAAAAAAAAAAAAAAAAAAAAAAAAAAAAAAAAAAAAAAAAAAAAAAAAAAAAAAAAAAAAAAAAAAAAAAAAAAAAAAAAAAAAAAAAAAAAAAAAAAAAAAAAAAAAAAAAAAAAAAAAAAAAAAAAAAAAAAAAAAAAAAAAAAAAAAAAAAAAAAAAAAAAAAAAAAAAAAAAAAAAAAAAAAAAAAAAAAAAAAAAAAAAAAAAAAAAAAAAAAAAAAAAAAAAAAAAAAAAAAAAAAAAAAAAAAAAAAAAAAAAAAAAAAAAAAAAAAAAAAAAAAAAAAAAAAAAAAAAAAAAAAAAAAAAAAAAAAAAAAAAAAAAAAAAAAAAAAAAAAAAAAAAAAAAAAAAAAAAAAAAAAAAAAAAAAAAAAAAAAAAAAAAAAAAAAAAAAAAAAAAAAAAAAAAAAAAAAAAAAAAAAAAAAAAAAAAAAAAAAAAAAAAAAAAAAAAAAAAAAAAAAAAAAAAAAAAAAAAAAAAAAAAAAAAAAAAAAAAAAAAAAAAAAAAAAAAAAAAAAAAAAAAAAAAAAAAAAAAAAAAAAAAAAAAAAAAAAAAAAAAAAAAAAAAAAAAAAAAAAAAAAAAAAAAAAAAAAAAAAAAAAAAAAAAAAAAAAAAAAAAAAAAAAAAAAAAAAAAAAAAAAAAAAAAAAAAAAAAAAAAAAAAAAAAAAAAAAAAAAAAAAAAAAAAAAAAAAAAAAAAAAAAAAAAAAAAAAAAAAAAAAAAAAAAAAAAAAAAAAAAAAAAAAAAAAAAAAAAAAAAAAAAAAAAAAAAAAAAAAAAAAAAAAAAAAAAAAAAAAAAAAAAAAAAAAAAAAAAAAAAAAAAAAAAAAAAAAAAAAAAAAAAAAAAAAAAAAAAAAAAAAAAAAAAAAAAAAAAAAAAAAAAAAAAAAAAAAAAAAAAAAAAAAAAAAAAAAAAAAAAAAAAAAAAAAAAAAAAAAAAAAAAAAAAAAAAAAAAAAAAAAAAAAAAAAAAAAAAAAAAAAAAAAAAAAAAAAAAAAAAAAAAAAAAAAAAAAAAAAAAAAAAAAAAAAAAAAAAAAAAAAAAAAAAAAAAAAAAAAAAAAAAAAAAAAAAAAAAAAAAAAAAAAAAAAAAAAAAAAAAAAAAAAAAAAAAAAAAAAAAAAAAAAAAAAAAAAAAAAAAAAAAAAAAAAAAAAAAAAAAAAAAAAAAAAAAAAAAAAAAAAAAAAAAAAAAAAAAAAAAAAAAAAAAAAAAAAAAAAAAAAAAAAAAAAAAAAAAAAAAAAAAAAAAAAAAAAAAAAAAAAAAAAAAAAAAAAAAAAAAAAAAAAAAAAAAAAAAAAAAAAAAAAAAAAAAAAAAAAAAAAAAAAAAAAAAAAAAAAAAAAAAAAAAAAAAAAAAAAAAAAAAAAAAAAAAAAAAAAAAAAAAAAAAAAAAAAAAAAAAAAAAAAAAAAAAAAAAAAAAAAAAAAAAAAAAAAAAAAAAAAAAAAAAAAAAAAAAAAAAAAAAAAAAAAAAAAAAAAAAAAAAAAAAAAAAAAAAAAAAAAAAAAAAAAAAAAAAAAAAAAAAAAAAAAAAAAAAAAAAAAAAAAAAAAAAAAAAAAAAAAAAAAAAAAAAAAAAAAAAAAAAAAAAAAAAAAAAAAAAAAAAAAAAAAAAAAAAAAAAAAAAAAAAAAAAAAAAAAAAAAAAAAAAAAAAAAAAAAAAAAAAAAAAAAAAAAAAAAAAAAAAAAAAAAAAAAAAAAAAAAAAAAAAAAAAAAAAAAAAAAAAAAAAAAAAAAAAAAAAAAAAAAAAAAAAAAAAAAAAAAAAAAAAAAAAAAAAAAAAAAAAAAAAAAAAAAAAAAAAAAAAAAAAAAAAAAAAAAAAAAAAAAAAAAAAAAAAAAAAAAAAAAAAAAAAAAAAAAAAAAAAAAAAAAAAAAAAAAAAAAAAAAAAAAAAAAAAAAAAAAAAAAAAAAAAAAAAAAAAAAAAAAAAAAAAAAAAAAAAAAAAAAAAAAAAAAAAAAAAAAAAAAAAAAAAAAAAAAAAAAAAAAAAAAAAAAAAAAAAAAAAAAAAAAAAAAAAAAAAAAAAAAAAAAAAAAAAAAAAAAAAAAAAAAAAAAAAAAAAAAAAAAAAAAAAAAAAAAAAAAAAAAAAAAAAAAAAAAAAAAAAAAAAAAAAAAAAAAAAAAAAAAAAAAAAAAAAAAAAAAAAAAAAAAAAAAAAAAAAAAAAAAAAAAAAAAAAAAAAAAAAAAAAAAAAAAAAAAAAAAAAAAAAAAAAAAAAAAAAAAAAAAAAAAAAAAAAAAAAAAAAAAAAAAAAAAAAAAAAAAAAAAAAAAAAAAAAAAAAAAAAAAAAAAAAAAAAAAAAAAAAAAAAAAAAAAAAAAAAAAAAAAAAAAAAAAAAAAAAAAAAAAAAAAAAAAAAAAAAAAAAAAAAAAAAAAAAAAAAAAAAAAAAAAAAAAAAAAAAAAAAAAAAAAAAAAAAAAAAAAAAAAAAAAAAAAAAAAAAAAAAAAAAAAAAAAAAAAAAAAAAAAAAAAAAAAAAAAAAAAAAAAAAAAAAAAAAAAAAAAAAAAAAAAAAAAAAAAAAAAAAAAAAAAAAAAAAAAAAAAAAAAAAAAAAAAAAAAAAAAAAAAAAAAAAAAAAAAAAAAAAAAAAGTTTTGATCTTTTATATCAAAACAAAATCTTAGTAATCGGTAATCGTTCTTGAATCAAAGGGTTTATCTTTATCTATTTTGATTTGAGTCGAATTCATAACTGTTTGAATTGTGTAATCTCCAATTACTGACATTGGTAACCGACTCAAAGCAATTTGATTATAATTCAATTCGTGACGATCATAAGTAGAAAGCTCATATTCTTCAGTCATGGATAAACAGTTTGTTGGACAATACTCGACACAGTTACCACAAAATATACAGACCCCGAAATCAATACTATAATTAAGCAATTGTTTCTTTTTCATATCTCTTTCCAATCTCCAATCAACAACAGGTAGATCTATTGGGCATACACGAACACATACTTCGCAAGCAATACATTTATCAAATTCAAAGTGAATTCGACCACGAAAACGCTCTGATGTAATTGATTTCTCATAAGGATATTGAATAGTTACAGGTAAACGGTTTGTGTGGGATAAGGTAATTATGAAACTTTGACCAATATACCTTGCAGCTCGTATTGTTTGTTGACCATAATTCATGAACCCAGTTACCATGGGAAACATATTGTAGATATCCATAAATAAATTGATGTTTCTTTCTCTTGTTTGAAAGAGGTTATGAATCTAGAATATCGTTATCGTATTCTGTTATTTATAGTGAAACAAGTTGGGAAGAGGTTGTCAATAATAGATTACCCAAAGAAATAGGTAAAAGAAATTTCCATCCAAGATTTAATAGCTGGTCCATTCTCATCCTAGGTAAAGTCCATCTTGTTGTGATAGAAATGAACAGAAACAAATAAGCTTTAACTAATGTAATAAAGATACCAATTGTCATTCCAAAGACTCCAGCTATTTTTTTTATTCCGAAAAGCTCAGGAATGGATATGTACGGAATAGATAAATTCCACCCACCTAAGTAAAGAACCGTTACGAATAACGAAGAAGCTAATAGATTTAGGTAAGAAGCAAGATAAAATAAACCAAATCTGATACCTGAATATTCGGTTTGATAACCTGCTACTAATTCCTCCTCCGCTTCTGGTAAATCAAAGGGCAATCTCTCACATTCAGCTAGAGAAGAAATTATGAAAACTATAAATCCTATGGGCTGACGCCATAGATTCCACCCCCAAAAGCCATATTTGGACTGTGCTTCAACTATATCAACTGTACTTGAACTGTTAGATAATTATAGTCGATAATAACATTACTGTTTCCATCGCTATTCCAAAACCGTACATGAGACCTCAGCTTCATACGGCTCCTCTATGGCCACAAATAAATGTAAGGACCGGTTCGATATTATCACCCCTTTCTTTTGGGGTAACTAGAATAAAGATATATCAGAGAGTCCAAAATTAAACCAATGGAATTCCGTTTGCTAGAATAAAAAAAGTGCTTCGGAATTAATCTCATCCCTTATGATAATAAAAATGTATTTTTCTTTGTTCGGTAATAACTCAGCCCTTCAATAAAATACTCGTTATATCAATAAATCTAAAGAATTTAAAGAATTAGGAATTGGTCCATTAATTGTGATAAAAATTCCACCCATATGGATGGGAAAAAAGAATAAAAAAAGTGCTTCGGAATTAATCTCATCCCTTATGATAATAAAAATGTATTTTTCTTTGTTCGGTAATAACTCAGCCCTTCAATAAAATACTCGTTATATCAATAAATCTAAAGAATTTAAAGAATTAGGAATTGGTCCATTAATTGTGATAAAAATTCCACCCATATGGATGGGAAAAAAGAATAAATAAATAAAATATCTTTTTTTATTCATTCGATTATTACATTCGATTATTACATTCCATTTCTTTTGTTCCTGTTCTTCTATCTCAGAAGAGGGTACTTTGAAAAAATAAAAAAAAAAAGAATAAGGGATTAATTCGTTCTGGATAGTCATTTATTTAATCAGTGAATAGGAGCATACTCTAGATCGGAATCGTAGGGAAGTACTGCTTGATCATTTCTACCAACTTAAAGTCCCTATTTTGATTCGTTATTCATTTTTTTATTTTTTTTATAATTTTTTTTTTTTTTTTTTTTTTTTTTTTTTTTTTTTATGTAGAAATATCTCTTTTTTTTATACCTTACATTATCTCTATTACTAATCCTTTGTGCACTTTGGTGTTCCTAACCGTCCACTGATTTTTGATTGATCTACGGCATGGTAATAAATACAAGACAGTAATGAAAACTCCATACAGTTGATCTTTTACACCCGCTTCAAGATATGATGACTAATGAAAGAATCTTAATCTTGGGGTAAACAGTTTACACTGCTTATGTTTACTTCAACTTTATTCTTGTACATATGAAATGAGATTTTATCTTCTTACTGCAAACTTCTAAGTTGTTTTGTTTCACTCATATAACTATCTGGTTTAACTCATTGACCCGAATGATGAATAAAAAATAAAATACCTATTCAATACATTACATTCAACTTCTTTCCTTTACTTCTAGGAAAGAAGTATAAAGTTCATGTTCAACGAATCACACGTAGAGATATTGATAACACACATAGAGTTAATGGTATTTCATAACTAATAGATTGAGCAGCAGCTCGTAGACCACCTGAAAAGGAATATTTATTATTCGATCCGTATCCTGACATAAGAAGCCCAATAGGAGCAATACTTGAAATGGCGACCCATAAAAAAACACCTATACTGAGATCGGCTAAAATGAGGCGATACCCAAAAGGAATTACTAAATAACTTAGTAGAATTGATATGACCACTATAGACGGTCCAATACTAAACAAACGAACATCTCCTCTAGATGGGAGAAGGTCTTCTTTAAAAAGTAGTTTAGTTCCATCTGCTAGAGCTTGAAGAATTCCCAAGGGGCCGGCATATTCAGGCCCAATACGTTGTTGTATCGCTGCAGATATTTCTCTTTCTAACCACACAATTACTAGTACCCCTATTGTAATTCCCAATATAAGGGTCAAAATGGGTACAAAGATCCATATGAGTCCATATACTTCTTTTAAGGATTCCGATATAGAAAAAGAATTGATAGTTTGTACTTCTGTCGTATCAATTATCATTTCAACGATCAACCTCTCCCATAATGATATCTATACTACCTAGTATCGTCATGATATCAGCCAATTTCATTCTTTTAACTAGCTGAGGAAGAATTTGCAAATTTATGAAGCCGGGTGGACGAATTTTCCATCTCCAAGGGAAAACACTATTATCTCCTATCAAATAAATTCCTAATTCCCCTTTTGGGGCTTCTACTCTCACGTAAAGTTCTTGTTTCGACAATTCAAAATTGGGTGAAGGTTTTTTACTAATAAATCTATATTCAAAATCATTCCATTCGGAATTTTTTGCTCTATCAAAGCGTCGGACTTCTAAATTCTCATAGGGTCCTCCAGGAATTCCTTCTAGAGCCTGTTGAATTATTTTTATAGATTCCCTCATTTCACCGATTCGTACTAAATAACGAGCTAACGAATCTCCTTCTTTTTGCCATTGGACTTCCCAATCGAATTCATTGTAACACTCATAATTATCAATTTTACGAAGATCCCATTGTGTTCCAGAAGCTCGTAACATCGGTCCTGATAAACCCCAATTTATTGCTTCCTCTACACCAATAATGCCCACTCCTTCGACTCGCTCCAAAAAAATGGGATTTCGCGTAATGAGTTTTTGATATTCAACAATTCCTGTTAAAAAATAATCGCAAAAATCCAAACATTTATCTATCCAGCCATAAGGTAGATCGGCAGCTACTCCTCCGATGCGGAAATAATTATGCATCATTCGCATACCTGTGGCGGCTTCGAATAAATCATATATCAATTCTCTCTCTCTGAAAATATAGAAAAAGAATTGATAGTTTGTACTTCTGTCGTATCAATTATCATTTCAACGATCAACCTCTCCCATAATGATATCTATACTACCTAGTATCGTCATGATATCAGCCAATTTCATTCTTTTAACTAGCTGAGGAAGAATTTGCAAATTTATGAAGCCGGGTGGACGAATTTTCCATCTCCAAGGGAAAACACTATTATCTCCTATCAAATAAATTCCTAATTCCCCTTTTGGGGCTTCTACTCTCACGTAAAGTTCTTGTTTCGACAATTCAAAATTGGGTGAAGGTTTTTTACTAATAAATCTATATTCAAAATCATTCCATTCGGAATTTTTTGCTCTATCAAAGCGTCGGACTTCTAAATTCTCATAGGGTCCTCCAGGAATTCCTTCTAGAGCCTGTTGAATTATTTTTATAGATTCCCTCATTTCACCGATTCGTACTAAATAACGAGCTAACGAATCTCCTTCTTTTTGCCATTGGACTTCCCAATCGAATTCATTGTAACACTCATAATTATCAATTTTACGAAGATCCCATTGTGTTCCAGAAGCTCGTAACATCGGTCCTGATAAACCCCAATTTATTGCTTCCTCTACACCAATAATGCCCACTCCTTCGACTCGCTCCAAAAAAATGGGATTTCGCGTAATGAGTTTTTGATATTCAACAATTCCTGTTAAAAAATAATCGCAAAAATCCAAACATTTATCTATCCAGCCATAAGGTAGATCGGCAGCTACTCCTCCGATGCGGAAATAATTATGCATCATTCGCATACCTGTGGCGGCTTCGAATAAATCATATATCAATTCTCTCTCTCTGAAAATATAGAAAAAGGGAGTCTGCGCGCCGATATCCGCCATAAAAGGCCCAAGCCATAACAAATGAGAAGCTATACGGCTCAGCTCCAGCATAATTACTCTGATATAGCTAGCCCTTTTAGGTACTTGAACATTTTCCAGTTGTTCTGGTGCATTTACCGTTATTGCCTCTGTGAACATAGTAGCTAAATAATCCCAACGTGTTACATAAGGCAGATATTGTATAATTGTTCGGTTTTCCGCTATTTTTTCCATCCCTCTGTGTAAATAGCCCAATATGGGTTCACAGTCAATAACATCTTCACCATCGAGAGTAACGATCAGTCGAAGAACACCATGCATTGATGGGTGGTGAGGACCCATATTAACTATCATGAAATCTTTTTTTGTAGCCGGTACAGTCATATCTTTTCTTCCTTAATTCATTATTTCATGAATTCCTCAAAAAAGTAGGAGGTTCATCAAAATAAAAAATCTAATAACTACTATACTAATTCAAACGATTTAATTAACGATTTTTTGGCTCCCGAATATCCAACTGGTCAATTAATTTCTTATAACGCGCTCTATTTTTCTTTGACAAATAAGCCAGCAGACGTTGACGTTTTCTCAGAATTTTTTGTAGACCTCTTTGTGATAAAAAATCTCTTTTGTGCAATTCCAAATGTGAAGTAAGTCTTCGTATCTTATTGGTGAAACTTAATACTTGAAATTCAACAGAACCCCTGTTTTCTTCTTTTTCTTCTTGTGGAAGAAGTGAAATGAATGAATTTTTGACCATAAAACTTTTTTTATCTTTTTCTTTTCTTTTCTTTTCCATGCCATGGATTTTACCGATCAGGAAAAATAAAATAATAATTATTATATTATGTCAATTTTTTTGAATCTAGTACACGCAAAAATTTAGATTTATCCGTTTCTATCTAAATCAAATTTTCCATTTGATTTAGATAGAAAAGAAAAGGATAATATATTTAGAAAAGGATAATATATTTCTGCATTTACGAAAGAGAATGATTTCTTTGCACCTAAAAAGATTCTGTAGATTTCTTTCTAGATTCAATTGAATTGATACACAAGTAAATACGTATCATGTACCAGAACGTAACACACCATATGCGTACATCTTTCGGTTTTTATTTACTGAAAACGGCATGTGATATATAGGAAATATACTATTAAATAATTCTGAATCGTGGATACATACGTATCCTTGACATACTGAAACGACTACCATTATTGGTATCAAACCAATAGCGATTCATACAAGCTAAATCTTCTAATCGGTAATTGGGCCAAAGAAACAATTTGCATTTAATTAATTTATTTAAATCCGTATTAAGACGTTTGTCCTCATTCAAAAATTGTTCAGAGTTTCTTATGTTGTTTTCGTTGCAAAATACTGGATTTCTATTCACAATATCCCGATTATGAGAGTTGAAACAAATTAGAATTCTCAATTCTCTACGACGTCTAGGAGATAGAATATTTTTTTGATTTTGACTAATATTTTTTTGATTTTGACTAATATTTTTTTGATTTTGACTAATATTTTTTTGATTTTGACTAATATTTTTTTGATTTTGACTAATATTTTTTTGATTTTGACTAATATTTTTTTGATTTTGACTAATATTTTTTTGATTTTGACTAATATTTTTTTGATTTTGACTAATATTTTTTTGATTTTGACTAATATTTTTTTGATTTTGACTAATATTTTTTTGATTTTGACTAATATTTTTTTGATTTTGACTAATATTTTTTTGATTTTGACTAATATTTTTTTGATTTTGACTAATATTTTTTTGATTTTGACTAATATTTTTTTGATTTTGACTAATATTTTTTTGATTTTGACTAATATTTTTTTGATTTTGACTAATATTTTTTTGATTTTGACTAATATTTTTTTGATTTTGACTAATATTTTTTTGATTTTGACTAATATTTTTTTGATTTTGACTAATATTTTTTTGATTTTGACTAATATTTTTTTGATTTTGACTAATATTTTTTTGATTTTGACTAATATTTTTTTGATTTTGACTAATATTTTTTTGATTTTGACTAATATTTTTTTGATTTTGACTAATATTTTTTTGATTTTGACTAATATTTTTTTGATTTTGACTAATATTTTTTTGATTTTGACTAATATTTTTTTGATTTTGACTAATATTTTTTTGATTTTGACTAATATTTTTTTGATTTTGATTTTGACTAATATTTTTTTGATTTTGACTAATATTTTTTTGATTTTGATTTTGACTAATATTTTTTTGATTTTGATTTTGACTAATATTTTTTTGATTTTGACTAATATTTTTTTGATTTTGACTAATATTTTTTTGATTTTGACTAATATTTTTTTGATTTTGATTTTGACTAATATTTTTTTGATTTTGACTAATATTTTTTTGATTTTGACTAATATTTTTTTGATTTTGATTTTGACTAATATTTTTTTGATTTTGACTAATATTTTTTTGATTTTGACTAATATTTTTTTGATTTTGATTTTGACTAATATTTTTTTGATTTTGACTAATATTTTTTTGATTTTGATTTTGACTAATATTTTTTTGATTTTGACTAATATTTTTTTGATTTTGACTAATATTTTTTTGATTTTGACTAATATTTTTTTGATTTTGATTTTGACTAATATTTTTTTGATTTTGATTTTGACTAATATTTTTTTGATTTTGACTAATATTTTTTTGATTTTGACTAATATTTTTTTGATTTTGATTTTGACTAATATTTTTTTGATTTTGATTTTGACTAATATTTTTTTGATTTTGATTTTGACTAATATTTTTTTGATTTTGACTAATATTTTTTTGATTTTGACTAATATTTTTTTGATTTTGATTTTGACTAATATTTTTTTGATTTTGACTAATATTTTTTTGATTTTGATTTTGACTAATATTTTTTTGATTTTGACTAATATTTTTTTGATTTTGATTTTGACTAATATTTTTTTGATTTTGACTAATATTTTTTTGATTTTGATTTTGACTAATATTTTTTTGATTTTGACTAATATTTTTTTGATTTTGATTTTGACTAATATTTTTTTGATTTTGACTAATATTTTTTTGATTTTGACTAATATTTTTTTGATTTTGATTTTGACTAATATTTTTTTGATTTTGATTTTGACTAATATTTTTTTGATTTTGACTAATATTTTTTTGATTTTGACTAATATTTTTTTGATTTTGACTAATATTTTTTTGATTTTGATTTTGACTAATATTTTTTTGATTTTGATTTTGACTAATATTTTTTTGATTTTGATTTTGACTAATATTTTTTTGATTTTGATTTTGACTAATATTTTTTTGATTTTGACTAATATTTTTTTGATTTTGACTAATATTTTTTTGATTTTGACTAATATTTTTTTGATTTTGATTTTGACTAATATTTTTTTGATTTTGATTTTGACTAATATTTTTTTGATTTTGATTTTGACTAATATTTTTTTGATTTTGACTAATATTTTTTTGATTTTGACTAATATTTTTTTGATTTTGACTAATATTTTTTTGATTTTGACTAATATTTTTTTGATTTTGACTAATATTTTTTTGATTTTGACTAATATTTTTTTGATTTTGACTAATATTTTTTTGATTTTGATTTTGACTAATATTTTTTTGATTTTGACTAATATTTTTTTGATTTTGACTAATATTTTTTTGATTTTGATTTTGACTAATATTTTTTTGATTTTGACTAATATTTTTTTGATTTTGACTAATATTTTTTTGATTTTGACTAATATTTTTTTGATTTTGATTTTGACTAATATTTTTTTGATTTTGACTAATATTTTTTTGATTTTGACTAATATTTTTTTGATTTTGACTAATATTTTTTTGATTTTGATTTTGACTAATATTTTTTTGATTTTGATTTTGACTAATATTTTTTTGATTTTGACTAATATTTTTTTGATTTTGACTAATATTTTTTTGATTTTGACTAATATTTTTTTGATTTTGACTAATATTTTTTTTTTTTTTTGATTTTGACTAATATTTTTTTGATTTTGACTAATATTTTTTTGATTTTGACTAATATTTTTTTGATTTTGACTAATATTTTTTTGATTTTGACTAATATTTTTTTGATTTTGACTAATATTTTTTTGATTTTGACTAATATTTTTTTGATTTTGACTAATATTTTTTTGATTTTGACTAATATTTTTTTGATTTTGATTTTGACTAATATTTTTTTGATTTTGACTAATATTTTTTTGATTTTGACTAATATTTTTTTGATTTTGACTAATATTTTTTTGATTTTGACTAATATTTTTTTGATTTTGACTAATATTTTTTTGATTTTGACTAATATTTTTTTGATTTTGACTAATATTTTTTTGATTTTGACTAATATTTTTTTGATTTTGACTAATATTTTTTTGATTTTGACTAATATTTTTTTGATTTTGACTAATATTTTTTTGATTTTGACTAATATTTTTTTGATTTTGACTAATATTTTTTTGATTTTGACTAATATTTTTTTGATTTTGACTAATATTTTTTTGATTTTGACTAATATTTTTTTGATTTTGACTAATATTTTTTTGATTTTGACTAATATTTTTTTGATTTTGACTAATATTTTTTTGATTTTGACTAATATTTTTTTGATTTTGACTAATATTTTTTTGATTTTGACTAATATTTTTTTGATTTTGACTAATATTTTTTTGATTTTGACTAATATTTTTTTGATTTTGATTTTGACTAATATTTTTTTGATTTTGACTAATATTTTTTTGATTTTGACTAATATTTTTTTGATTTTGACTAATATTTTTTTGATTTTGACTAATATTTTTTTGATTTTGACTAATATTTTTTTGATTTTGACTAATATTTTTTTGATTTTGACTAATATTTTTTTGATTTTGACTAATATTTTTTTGATTTTGACTAATATTTTTTTGATTTTGACTAATATTTTTTTGATTTTGACTAATATTTTTTTGATTTTGACTAATATTTTTTTGATTTTGACTAATATTTTTTTGATTTTGACTAATATTTTTTTGATTTTGACTAATATTTTTTTGATTTTGACTAATATTTTTTTGATTTTGACTAATATTTTTTTGATTTTGACTAATATTTTTTTGATTTTGACTAATATTTTTTTGATTTTGACTAATATTTTTTTGATTTTGACTAATATTTTTTTGATTTTGACTAATATTTTTTTGATTTTGACTAATATTTTTTTGATTTTGACTAATATTTTTTTGATTTTGACTAATATTTTTTTGATTTTGACTAATATTTTTTTGATTTTGACTAATATTTTTTTGATTTTGACTAATATTTTTTTGATTTTGACTAATATTTTTTTGATTTTGACTAATATTTTTTTGATTTTGACTAATATTTTTTTGATTTTGACTAATATTTTTTTGATTTTGACTAATATTTTTTTGATTTTGACTAATATTTTTTTGATTTTGACTAATATTTTTTTGATTTTGACTAATATTTTTTTGATTTTGACTAATATTTTTTTGATTTTGACTAATATTTTTTTGATTTTGACTAATATTTTTTTGATTTTGACTAATATTTTTTTGATTTTGACTAATATTTTTTTGATTTTGACTAATATTTTTTTGATTTTGACTAATATTTTTTTGATTTTGACTAATATTTTTTTGATTTTGACTAATATTTTTTTGATTTTGACTAATATTTTTTTGATTTTGACTAATATTTTTTTGATTTTGACTAATATTTTTTTGATTTTGACTAATATTTTTTTGATTTTGACTAATATTTTTTTGATTTTGACTAATATTTTTTTGATTTTGACTAATATTTTTTTGATTTTGACTAATATTTTTTTGATTTTGACTAATATTTTTTTGATTTTGACTAATATTTTTTTGATTTTGACTAATATTTTTTTGATTTTGACTAATATTTTTTTGATTTTGACTAATATTTTTTTGATTTTGACTAATATTTTTTTGATTTTGACTAATATTTTTTTGATTTTGACTAATATTTTTTTGATTTTGACTAATATTTTTTTGATTTTGACTAATATTTTTTTGATTTTGACTAATATTTTTTTGATTTTGACTAATATTTTTTTGATTTTGACTAATATTTTTTTGATTTTGACTAATATTTTTTTGATTTTGACTAATATTTTTTTGATTTTGACTAATATTTTTTTGATTTTGATTTTGACTAATATTTTTTTGATTTTGACTAATATTTTTTTGATTTTGACTAATATTTTTTTGATTTTGACTAATATTTTTTTGATTTTG
>PYDT01001678.1:0-37028 GCA_004837865.1 Musa balbisiana
CTTTGCGTTTGTGGAGGAAATCCCCGAGAAGGGTTAGAATGGCAGTTCCTGTTCCTTGAAGTCCAATAAATGGCTACTCGAATCGGGTTTGGCATAAGATCCACTGCCCCGTAAAAAGTGGTCCCAACCGCTTGAGGATAGGTAATACATTCTAAAAATTATTCCATCTGACGTCTGGCCCCTGGATACCTGGAATAGCGTCCCTGAACTAAATGTCCTGTCCAAGCCAAAGAACTCACTCCGAAAAGTCCACAAGGATAGATTTAGACGAGATGCGGCATTTTTGAACCCCGAAACGCTTGTTCATTTTGGTTGTAAGTGTAACAACCCGCATAAGTATTAGCAGGAAGAAATACTAGAAAAAGAGCTCCAGTATAAGATCGTCATTAGTGCGTAATCCGATTGCTACCCCCACTTAAACACCGAATAACTATATTCACTGGACCGTAGCACTTTTGTCTTTTGTCTCCTCGATTAAGGCGTCTACGCTGGTTGACCAAATGAGATCCCACATGTGCATGCCATAGTCTTACAGTAAAGGGTCTTGTATCCTTACTCAAATTTCCTTGCCAAGCGACATTAAAGAGATTTCCGGACGTCCACAGAAGATTATTGCGAGGGCCCAAAAGTGAGAAGCAAATGTTGCTGAAAAAGACGTTCTCAGTAATATATCAGGACTCTCGAAGATCATGTGCGGTAGCATTA
This sequence comes from Musa balbisiana, assembly GCA_004837865.1. Lineage (NCBI taxonomy): Eukaryota > Viridiplantae > Streptophyta > Magnoliopsida > Zingiberales > Musaceae > Musa > Musa balbisiana. The sequence goes on from PYDT01001678.1 coordinate 706, forward strand.
CCAAACCAATAGCGAGACGAGTAGTGGGAGTCCTTGATCTAAGCTTGGCTAAACTCGAAATCTTAATGCATAATGCTTTCAAATCCTCCTAGCCATTATCCTACTGCAATCTTCTTGCTAAGAAAATGCCCATGTTGTGGCAATTCCCCCAGAAGGTATGGGTTACTCCTACAGCACGTCCTGTACAATGCTCAAGGCTCTAGGCTTGAGTACAGGAGCACTTTTAATTGTTTTATGATCCCACGATGGATTTCAATATTTCTTGCCAATAACCACGCCATGAATAGAACATTAAACTGACAAGCCCAGACAAAATGAGGCACCTAAGAAAAGAACCATATCAGATAATGAAGAACAATAAGACTGAATTTACCTTAGATGCCGTGCCCATAAGAATCGCGAAGCCACCCATTTTAATCGTAATGGAACTCTGCGCAAAGTTTCCCTCCTGTACTGTGTTACTACCCCTTTACACTTATAGTACCCCAAACATCCGACTGCATTTTCCAACTGAAATGGAAAATAACGACGGAAATCGCATGTCATCCAGAATAGACCTAAGAAGACATGATCCCAGCAGATACTTGACATGTCCCCCCTCTTCCAGGTCCATCACAAGGAAAACGAAAACCAAGCTTTGCTTTATCTATCACACGGGTAACTGCAGCACATAGAACCCCTTTCAGTAGTAACCTACAGTCCGTGGATCGTAAATGCATAATATGAGGACTAGAGTCTGCGTTCCATGGATAGTTAACAGCGACTTTGCCGCCTACTGCTACAACTCACCCTCCCAGTTAGCTGGTACGTGCTGTTGCACCCGGAGCTGTTATGCGGGTGCTAAAGCCTGGGTTTTTTTGTACCCCTTGAGCAACTGGTTTTAATTTGTATAGCGTTCCTGAAACATTCGGGACCCCTCAAGCGCTCAGGTAGCATTATATATTACAATCCAAAACTGTGAAACCCAGAAATATACATGCCCATTTAAGAGTGATATGATGACTCGCTGGTGTCTAAGGACCATCTTAATAGATCGTTGTATCAGTATTTGGATCGTAACTCTCTTACCATAAAACTTGCTGCATGTGCAGCACGCCAACTATGAAAACCACCGATCCCCATGTGATGTGTGCACAACGAAGTTGTGTACCATAGTCAATACTCGGTATGAGGGGAGGCATTGAATACCTATGGTGAGCTACAATACGGTTAAAGAGCCTAACATAGCCAGGTTAGATATAATTGAGCATGCCAGCTGACGTTGTTAGGATTTCCTAGAGTCCTTTATGCCCTGGCCTTTAAATGGACCTTTATGACCTCTACAATGTCTTTAATGCCAGACCAATGCCCCAGTTGGTTCTATACCTATGACCACGATCAGGAAAAGAGCAATAGCTAATGAATGGTGTCAATCGGTCACCATAGACCACCTGTTATTGGGTCCAATCCGCCAGAAAAGTAAGAATTCCGCGTATTGTGACAATTCAAGGGAAAAAGGGGGTTGCTCCCTCGGCAAAACTGGTCTAAATTTGAGCCAACAGGTCCCTATTCAATATCATTCATGGGAAGTGGTATCTCTTTAGGATCAACTCACAGCGTCGGAATTGGTTATCGGAAGATACATGGTTTTGGTGTCCCGCCCACGACAGAGACCCATCCTAGTAACCCCTCTAAGTGGTGATTTACAAGTTCTACATCTTGGAACCAAGCCAAAGTTGGGGGCGGCTTTGTTTAATGGAACCACCAGCAAAACCTTAACGATGCAAAGACCCATGCCGCCATGGGCGTACAATAGAGTTGTAATTTCACTAGTTCTTCCGAATGCTCGCCACATCTGAAAAAATCCGGAGGTTATTTGTATTTCGATAAACCTCCACCCCCATCAACCATTCAATATTTCTTGACCTACTATTGGCCAAACTACCTGGGCACGTGGTGCAATGTGAGTATGATCACTTAGCCATGTTCTATTGAAAACCGGGCCCATGGAATCCATGCCACTCAGCCAATAAGATAATGGGAGTTTACCAAAATTGAGCCACTAAATACTTTTTCGAGAGATCGCCTCCAAATCAACTGGTATGACTATCGACAATCGTGACTCAGCATGTAGGTCCAGATCCAGGATATATCAGGGCCCTTAGCATTGTTCTGAGAAATGGCCGGGCTGGCCCATTCTTCTCTGAAAGACGTTTTGATGGATCCCTACTACAGACAATTTTGTCCACTTCTGTTTCAGGCGACGAATAATCATAAGTCCTCTCTTCCGGACAACACATACAAATAGACCCGCCAACAGTTTTTTAGTGAACCTCTGAAAGATAGCTATTTTATTTATGTGTTTATTATTAGTCCTTTCTTTCCTATCTCCCATCCATCTATGTTATTTAGTTTATTCACTAAGCAATTATTTTATTCACTAAGCACTTAGATATTGAAGTCAATCCGATGCAAGTGTCGGTCTATTATGACCTAACATTAGGTGCCCAACGTGACCCCTTGTCATCTGAAAGTCCGTTCCATCATGACGAAAAAACTATGTTTGTTTTGTGCAACTATGCCTTATATCTGATGTATAAATACCCATAGGAGCTCCTTCCCTGGAATATCATTATTACTTTTACTCACCATTAAACTCACAAGACCCAGTCATTAGATTAATAGATCCGTCCTATATCTTAGCTGTATTTAGTCATTCGAAGGTACCTTTTAGTACTTTATTAGTTTTAATTCTATATAGTGTATTCGATCATTTATCCTACGAGACTACACGATTTAGAAGGAGGGATATAATAAATTCTCATTGGATCTTTTCTGTAACCTCTAGTTATTTGATTGTGGATCCAACAACTATATTTAATGAATTAAAAAAGAGAGTGGTTATTCTAAACGCTCGTTGATCTTCAACCAATTATGTCTTCAATATATTCCCTGACTAACTCTATAGCTGTTTTCCAATACTCAGCACTTGATCGAACCAATCCTCCGCAATTTCAGAAACCCCCCCCCCCCCCCCCCCCCCCCCCCCCCCCCCCCCCCCCCCCCCCCCCCCCACCCCCCCCCCCCCCCCCCCCACCCCCCCCCCCCCCCCCTCCCCCTTAGAATGGCCCCTGTTCCTCGCCCTGTCGGAATAGGTGGTTCCTTCCCGTAGAACCGTACTTGAGAGTTTCCTACCTCCTCGGCCTCGGCATCGCTTCTTTTTAACTTGCCCCCATCTTAATCTACCCTATGCTACGAATTAGATTTGGCATAAATGTTCCCTTGTTCCCATTTTTGTTGGTTAGCCAGAAGAAGTTTAATTACATAAGTTTAAAACTGCGAATTTTGTGATCATAACAGTTTTTGTCTTTTCTCCCACCCTTCATAAGAATGAAGCATCAGATCGCCCCCTAATCCTATAATAGTGGGGTTATATAGTGTTAGGAATTTTCTGAAAGGTACTATCCGGTGCATAGCTGAAATTTATATGATTATATCTTTTAAAAAGACTTTCCCCATAATAAAAAAAAGCACTACTATCTTTGGGATCGGATGCTACACCGCTGGCGCATATTAGTGGAGCTCTATTCCATACTTTGAGTCCTAACTTTTAGCCCGTATTATGGTGCATAAGTCAGCAAAGCATTTCTTCACTCTATCGACCCAAGAGTTTGTTAATTGCTCTTACGGTGCTTATTCTCTATCAATTCAATCCTTTTATCCATAGTATTAGTAATATGCAGGTATCTATTTTCTTCCTATTTTGGTTCTCGTGAAGTCTCTTTATTTGCTACAGCTTATAAAAATCGTTGCTTTAACGAGGCCATTGTAGAAATCCTAGGTTTTTTCTCGTCTTTCTTTCGATTGGATCGTTTTTTCCTTCTTTCTAGAGTGGAGATAGTCCGCACTTAATGACAGATACGGGCCCTATTATTAAAACTTTGTGGAAAATGGGTTTTTCGTTCTCGTGCCCGGAAAAATATTCCCAGCCTTTGTATGCCTCCGTTGCTTGTTTGTAATAAGGGCTATTTTAGAGTATATACCTTGCGATCATATGGGATCAATTTCTGGTCGGTAGGCTCATATAAGTCTGTAAAGCTCCGCCTCATTTCCTTCGGATTGAGCACATCCGTTACGGTCTTCATTCTATCAAGATCTCCGTTTCCAGAAACCGTACGTGAGATTTTTCATTTCATACGCTCTCCCTTCGTGCATAGTACTAAGGAAGATACTGTCCCATGGAATTAAATTTCACTATTCTCAATATGAAACTGACAGGAGCTGGTATTTTTACAAGAATTTTCTAACCAGCCTTCCCGCAAGAGTTTTTTTTCTTAACACCAATCGTAATAGGGTGTGTGGCCCCCTAAATGAAATGGGACTCCAGCAATTTCTTGTCCTCAACGCCCCCTATTTCCAGGATTAGTCATTCAACGATCTTTGATGGTTTGATACGGTACCCAAATTACGACGAGATGGGATGTTTGTTGTCCCACCAGTCTGGTAGACCGATACCGATAGGAAAAGGTAATTTTAACCAAGTTTTTGGTTTGTTGAATTCCTAGTGTATGCTTCCTTCCCCCTGCCGCTATTGGTACTAGTGGAGTAGGATTGCACCCCAATACGAAACCTATAGTTGACCTTTCGTCAATCTAAAATCGACAATTGAAGCATCTGATGCTGCATCAATCGAGGGATCCAGACAGAATGAATTGTTCTCATCTCCAAACTTTCACCTTACCAAGCGGAGTTATGTCAAAAATTTGTTCTTTCTATCCCGCACGTCCTTTTCTTCTCGTAATACGAGTAGACTAGACTAAAAAAAAAACAGACAAAGAACAAATCGCACCATCTCTGTAAGAGTAATGCCTTTTTTTTCTCTCCGGCAGTTGTCGGAATTATTCGAATAGATATGCTACAATGGAAGATGTCTTATCCATAAAATTTGCATTTATCCTAGTCTAGGCATAATTAACAATCATTCTCATGCTATTACTTCTTTCATTACCCCGAGGGTAATGATCGCGCAAACTAAAGGAATTGGTACGTACGAAATAACATAAACCAGACTAATTTCTAAAAAAAAGATTTACCTTTTGGTTCAATTGTCCCTTTTTGTTTGATTGGACCGGAGATTCGGAAAATATTGTAGGATGTCATTCCATTTCGTAGGTATACCAATGAACGGAACTATTCCTATGTCATCTAAGTTGACTACAAAGGACTTTCTTTTATTGTGGATTCGGATAACTCGAGAAGTTTTGATTTGGTATAATCCAAAGATGAAAACGAATAAATAGCATTAAAAAAATTATTAGAGTAGGTAAGCATCCATTTGTGTTTTTTGTTTGCTAACATGATACGCCATGCCATACAATTTAAATAGCAAAATCCATGGGACGAGTCATAATTTGTACTAGATCTAGGGGGTATCTGGATGAGAGATTTGTTGTTGAAAATAGGAAATTTTATTTTGAAAGGAAGTAAGTCCTATGGACCCTTCATCATCGTCCTACTGGAAGAACTGAAGGACTCCCTCTTCACTCGGTTTTCTGGTCCAATAATAAGATTTTTGGAAAGAATGGCCGAGTGGTTCAAGGCGTAAGCATTGGAACTGCTATGTAGGCTTTTGTTACCGAGGGTTTCCATCCCTCCTCTTTCCGTTTCTCTGAATTCCCAACGTTACTTACCACAATATACAAATCAAATAACAATTGATACCATCACCCAACAAGAGACTATCTGTTTTTTTGATAGAAATTCCTCTATCCTAATACATGCTGTGGGACGTACAATACACATCTCTGAAAAGAAAGAGCAAAAAATCTACTGCTGATCCATTTGTGATATGAATGAGAAAAGGCGATCCGGCCCGTAGATCTTTTTTTTTATTGTTCGGCGAAAAGATACAAAGTTCTCTGAAACTTTCTTTGTTATTTTCCGTTAGGTTCAAGTCTGACGGGAATAATATTCTACGACTAACAACTCTTTAGTTTCAAATCATCTAATCCATTACTATCTATATTTGATTTACTACTCTTTATATTGAATGATCAAAGTCAATGTTTTGGCAATCCTCGGGGGGATACAGCAATATAATTTTGAATCAGAGCTTTCGATCTTGTTTAGCCCTTCTTAGTAATAATAGCTCTGGGTTTACAACGATAGTTTGTATATCCACTATACTACCATTACTAAATATGTCTATGGTTCACTAATTGGCCTGTCTCACAGGAATGTTCGAAGCCATACCCAATCGGAAAAGGATGTTAATCCAACGCAGATCTCAAGTAATTGAGTAAACACCTGACCTGTTGCCCTTTGGCTTTTCCAGCGATATGCACATATCTTAAAGTAATTGTCCGCTCTGTCAGCCCATAATGAAAACGCAATTTTCTGTTTCTCTAGACGAATACGATACTGCGAATCTTCCCAGAACGCATGTTTTTGAAGATCCACGTCCGGCTCTAGGTCTTTACTTAGTTAGTTCCTGGTAAAGCCCCCAGACGGCGTATTTTTTTTGAAACGAGGTCCTCGGTACTGTAGACAAATAAGACGCCTGTTTTTATTTTTATTGATTTTTTGAATTTCATTTTTTCAGAATAAAAAAATGAAACTGAACTTAAATTAGACGCCTAAGGGGAGAGAAACACAGCAAAGCTAATTTACCGAAATACTACAAAGTAGATAAAATAATTGTATCACTAGCCGGATTTTTTGTATATATAGGAAGTTGCACTCCGTTTTATGTTTGTTCGTTAGAGAGAGATCTAATTGTCCCAATACCATTTTTTTGGTCATGGTTGCAAGTTACCACGACACACCATATGGGAAAAGTAGGAAGAGATTATCATCACGGAAAATCGATAGAGAAAAAGCCGGCTATCGGAGTCGAACCGATGACCATCGCATACAGAATGCGATGCTCTAACCTCTGAGCTAAGCGGGCTCACATAACCTACAGAAATAAGTATATAGAAAATTGAGGAAACTACCGGGGATTTTAGCTATTAGCTGAGCTATCGATTACGATTCGTTTAATATTACTATTCACGATACGATATAACTATATATTCTAGTTCTATTATGTATATAGTAACTTAGTATACTTCTAACTATGATACTATCTAAACTATATACTTAACTAAAACATATACTGATCACAACTATACTAAGGATTCTGACTATTCTTCTGACATTTCTAACTATATCTACTATAATAACAACATGAGTTTAGATTTATATTAAATTTTAGTTAATTTATTTAATTTATATTATACTTTACTTTATTTAATTATAATAAGACTAAGTAAAATTGGTTATATTGGAATTTGATTAGAAAAAATCTAATTATTTCTTAAAACTAATTATTTATTTTAAAGCGTTTATAGAAAATTATAGGAAATCGTATATAAGGCAATCATCTCATATTCATCTGAAGTTTATTTATTTATGTGCATTATAGCTATAAGCGAATCGTCCTCAAAGATAAAAAAACAATAAGGATAAAGAAGTACAATCTAATGACCATGTCTTCCTCTGTTTGAATTCGGAAAAGGAGGAGATAGGACAAAAAAAGCAAGAAGAATGAATATCGACCGTTCCACTATTCCAAATCGCACTGTAAAAAAATGGGAAAGGGAGGGAGAAACATATATATGTTGGATATATCTATCCATATTGAATTGCGGATACATCAATGATAGAATCATTTCTGATTGAAACAGGTTCTTCAATTACATGAACTGATGCGGAGAGCCAAAAAAATCAACCGCGCATACACTTTTTCAATATAGAAAGCATTATCTAACATTCCGTTCCAAACAAACAAAATAATGAAAAAGATATTGGAATTCCAACTAGATCTTGGTATCAAAGGATATGGCGACATGGTAGACCACGGACCTTGATTGGATTGAGCCTTAGTATGGAAACCTGCTAAGTGGTAACTTCCAAATTCAGAGAAACCCTGGAATTAAAATGGGCAATCCTGACGCCAAATCCTTATTTTGAGAAAACAAAGGTTTATAAAACTAGAATTTAAAAGGATAGGTGCAGAGACTCAATGGAAGCTGTTCTAACGAATGGAGTTGACTACGTTTTTTTGGTAGCTGGAGCCGTCTACAAATTAAAGAAAAGATTGTCCTATATCCCTAAACGTATGTATCATACTGCCATATCAAACGATTATCAGACCCTAATCTATTATCATTCATTATATATACTTATAATATTAAAAATTATAAGTGAAAATTCAGAGTTATTATGAATCCATTTCAATGGAATTTGAAAGGAAGATCGAATATTCAATTATGAAATCATTCATTCCAGAGGTTGATAGATCTTTTGAAAAACTGATTAATCGGACGAAATAAAGAGATAGACCCCCCCCTCCCATTCTACATGTCAATACCGACACAATGGAAAATTTATAGTAATAGGAAAATCCGTCGACTTTAAAATCGTGAGGGTTTCAAGTCCCTCTATCCCCAATAAAAAGCCTATTGTTACTTGCCTAAGTATTTTTCCTCTGTTTCTTTTTTTTTCATCAGTGGTTCAGTTCAAACAAAATTCCTATCTTTCTCAGTCACTCTACCGTTTCACAAACGGATCCGAACTAAAATCCTTGGATCTTCTCCCAATTTGGAAGAACCTGTACACATGAACATATATGGGCAAAGAATCTCTATTATTGAATCATTCACAGTCCATATCATATCCCTTACCTTACTTGTCATTTTTTACCTACTTTTTGTCCCTTTAATTAACCTCGACAAAGTACTCCACTAGAATGATGCACGGGAAATGTCGGGATAGCTCCTTGGTAGAGGCCGAGACTGAAAATCCTCGTGTCACCAGTTCAAATCTGGTTCCTGACACGTAAATAATGTATCGATAGATATCATACAAATTAATCGAGATAGATCGGGCTTAATAGTCTAGAGAGATACTATTTACTTCATCTAGATGTTACATATTTACTCTTCTAATGTATATTATATAAACCTCCTTTTGGGGCATTGGTAAAATATAATGTATGGATGGTTATGGTAAAGACAAGTGCTATTATGCTCCCGTCTCTTTTTTTCTTTCTTGTTTTCTTCATACTGTGCTTTCTCTCATTCAAAACTAATATTAAGTCTTCATCTTATCAAATAAAATAAATAAGTAAAAAAAAAACTTAAAAGTCGAGAGGAGTTTCAAAGATAGGCAATAGCAGATGCCTCGACACAGTACAAATAAAATCCCATCCCTTTTCATTTTCTTCCATTTCATATTTTTTTGACATTTATTTCCATTTCTCCCCTCTTGCTTACGTTACTTCCGGGTCCATCTACATCTCAGTAAGGTTATGTGCGCGGTACAAAGTCATAGTGCAGAACTCTTTTTGATTTCATACCATTGTTTCTGCCATACGCACTGGATATGATCTATTTCAAATTTTGGAATAAAATGAGTTTTTTTTAGGTTATCAATACTACGAATTAAGGTCCGGTTACTTTCTTTCATCTAGAAACGACGTACAAATATTCCTTCACTTGAACGAAATCTGAATCGTGTCCATAGTCGTTATAATAAACATTATTTTCTTATCATTAATGAGCTCTTTGTATTCATAGAAGCTTGGGGTAATAGAGTCCTTACTAGGTGCCAACCTATCCACCTGCCGGCTCAAAATACGTTTAAGCGTGGAGGATATCATAATAGATTCCCAACATATCCTAGATCGCGTTCTTGAAATCAGCACTTCTCCAAATCCAAAAACAGACGGGATTCTAGGATTATTCCTTGGCAAATACTTTATGCATACCTCGTCTGGTTTTAGCTATACCCTACTGTATCTCGTAGAATGATCACACGTGTCTAAAAAACAATCCGCCTGGTGCAATCATAGGCACACTTGAGCGTAAATAATTGTAACCATATACTATGATGACAGCAATGGAATCCCAATCCTCGGTTTTTTATTTGTACAGTTGCTATTCCTCGGCAATCAAAGCCCAAAGATCCTATGAACTACATCATGGTTGACTAACCAATCAGATAACGATCCTGCTGCATCTTCTTGAGCTCTCCCACCTTTGATTTGTATGAGTAGTTCAATTTACCATGAAATTTTTAGAAGATTGACCCTTTCTTTCTTTTCTGCACACAAGGAACCCTTACCTTGTCTGTTTCACTACTTCATGGTGAGATACTGACTTTTGGATTTGAAAAATTGTTTCAGAAGTATCTCTGAAGAGATGGTTATTGATTAGAGCAATTCTTGATCATAATTTCCGTAGAGGACTGCGTCGAACACAAAACTTGTGATTGGTAGTAAAACATCGCTTTTACCTGTTGAGACACAGTTCTATCTTCAAAGATTTCTCGAGATATTTTCTTCCGAGTTGCGTTATAGCATCTAAACCGCCTCTGGTTTAGGTGGGCAGCCCGGCAAATAGACATCGACAGGAAGTACTTATGCGACTCCACAACAGTCCTATAAGAATCAGTACTGAACTCTCCTGTACTAGTACAAGCTCCTAGTAAAAAAAGAATGCACATATTTTGGTGTCAGGCCTTTTGCTCATATAATCTTACTAAGAAGGAGCCATTTTCATTGGTATCTGTGCCGGCTGTTAAAATAGGTCTGCTTGTCTAGGACTCGACTTGGTACCAATCCATAACGAATCAAAGTCGATCGCGACCTATTATGAAGCAAATGCCAATGACCAACAACTGGTCCCCTATAGACGTCCATAACTGGAAAGTCGTGACCAATTCGAAAGATCATTCAATGTAGTTGAAATAACTGAATTGGTAATTGTTTTGTCAACTAGGGAAACTCAATCAAATTCATAACTGTCTCAATTAATCTTTTCCTTCATTTTATTTTGATTGTCTGATATTCAGTTAAGACCATTCCCAATTCTCCTTTTCGCCATGGCTAAACTGAACCAACAATTGGGATAAGCACAACTTTAAGTCGAGTAAATACAGATACACCCAATACATCGAAACCTCAGTTGCCATGGCTCAAGAAAGACCGTTTCAACATCAAAAACAACAAACTAGAAGCAACATGTAATACGATTCGAATTGTACCCAAGCAGCCCCATGGGTTCTATACCCGATGCATAACTAGAGAGCTTCTCTTGTCCTGTCACTCACCGTGGCTAAAACTCCGTAAATGTCCAAGCCAAGATATGATAACGGCTGATATATTAGAAATGGCCCAGAAAATCATATTCGTGAAGCGAAACCTAAATGTACTCCTATTAATGTGGAAGATGCTGATTATTCGATTCGCATCGTAATTGTCAATTCATCCATAACTTCTTATCTAGGCGAAACAAGAATTGATTTTGATCAAATCAAACTGCATGTTTAGAGTTTTTTTTGCTTGGGGCATGTTTTGTTTAAGATTCTCTAAGGCATCCCCACTTACTTTTTGCATTTCGATTCTATTTAGATATGGTGTAGACATAGGATGCTCCTTACACAAACAAAACTCTCTCACTTTGTCTTGGGTTTCTCTGATCTCTAGAAAAGTAATAAAATACTAAAAATCCTATGCCTAAACTTTTCTATGCCTATAACTATAATAAACATCAATAACCCTAATAATATAGTAAGTAATATTCCTATATTAAATACTAGAATCTATATTCATTAGAATCCTATGTTATTTATATAATTCAAAAATGAGATAATAAATATTTTCATTTCCATTTTTTAAAACTTAAATTTTTCAATAGTCATATGGGTACAAATGTCTAGGGATTTTCTAGCATCTATTTATTCGAAGTATTCGCTTTTTCTTAAATCTGGGTTAGAAAAAGGATCATTGCTTCTATTGATTTTGATCTAATATGAATACATAATCCTAATGCACGAATGATTTTTTATCTTTTTCTGTCCTAGATTTCATTTCTATTTTCTTACTTGATTCAAATCCGTTGAAATGAGAGGTGACATATAACAACTTATACTTTCTATACAAAAAATTGAAACTTGGAACCTGTACTTATCCCACCTCCTCAGAAATAAATCAGAAGATCGAGTTTTTCATAGAGTTATAATGAGGAGTCATTCTAATTTCGGACCAATCTCTAGTACTAAACAAAATTGACGATTTGGAAATGAACCAAAATATGTTTGTTTTGTTTACGCATAAACGTTAATAACGGTTAATAATATAATGGTAAACCAGCACTGGGTTAGATTTCGCTACAATAAGTTTTTACAGCAAACCTTACTAACAATGAAAACATATCAAGAGTGGATTAGTACTACTCGACGATCTAAATGATTTTTACATAACATTTTTCAAATAGTAAAAATCACACATTATCGAATGTATTTCGACGGACCAAATCAATCCACAAACCCACTCAACTCATAGAATAAGAAGAAGAACGTTATTATTAGATTTTAGGCCCAATGTCGTTATCTCTCCATTACTCGAATCATCAATCAGGTTGCTCTGTGTTCTCCCAAAAAACGATTAGTGATTCGTTAGGGGGTCTCCAAATACAGACAAGACCCAAGACCAAGAAAGAATATCGCTAGACCCATGTGACTTAGGTTAGACTTGGTTGGTGCCATAGAAATGAAATATCTAAACTAAAATGAATATTAAGGATTTAAGGGCTATACGACGCGACCGTATACCTTCTCGGTAAAAACACGATCAAACTGATTATTATCGAATGATTCAACTGGTTTTTTCAAAGACCCACAGCATTTTTGTTGCATTGGCTCTTTCATCAACTGGTGTAAATATCATTAGTCCACCAATTTTTTCTTGGGAAGATAATGTAGATGGGTCCGCATGTGCTCTGATTTTAATTGTATTCGAATCTATGAGCAATACCAAGTGTTTCAAAGCAGGGTTATCTGACTTAGGTCTCCTTCGGCTAATCACCTAAGTTAAATGTAATCTCATCGCTCCGCTCAACAGTCGAATATGAGACTTCATACACCTTAAAGTTCTAGGACGAAAGATGTTATTTTTGAGGCCCTTATCCATTGCCAGCATGATGCTTGGTATTTACCTTCAACGCTCAAATCAATGGCGGGTTCTATTGGATTTGGCAGACTGAATTCGCGCCGAATCGTACCGACCAATATTTGTAGGCTACTTGTTCTCTTGTTCCCCGAACCTATTGAGTGAAGACATTGATTTCTCCAATACGATCAATTATTCGGTTGCATAATAGGCTCCGTTGAAAAGCTTGGCGCGCGTGTAACGAGGTGCGGCTACCAACTGAGCTATAGCCCTTGTCATAGACATCCTTACATATAGATAATTTCTTGTCAAGTGGATATTCCATAATCCACATCATAGCTCTCTGATCTATTTTATTTATTTACCTTAACAGAACCGATTATATTGCTTAGAAATAATTCCACCTATAATCCCCGAGTGAATGGTTTATTTTTGTGGTGATAATGACCTACTTAACTCAGTGGTTAGAGATGCTTTCATACGGGGGAGTCCATTGGTTTCAAATCCATGTAGGTATACTTCTGTAGATACCGAGTCGATGAAATGATATCTAATAAGTTTTTCCCCCTTTACCACCCCCCCCCCCATCTTCCTTTTTTTGTTTTATCAGATTAACTTCTTTGTGTTCAATTGCAATCCCCATGTGGTTGTATAATAACGACTTTTTAAAAACTCTCTTATTATTTTGATGTATGAACTTGACTAGTAGAAATACATTGACAGCCTCTACTCGTGTCCTAGCTCGTCTGAGAGCTAGATTCGCTTCAATTGCTTGTCTCTACCCTCAGCTCTACTCAAAGTTTAAGCTCACTATTTCAAGAGCTTGTGATCTCTGCGTCAATGTCAGTACTTATTTCCGCATCATTTCCTAATGGTGATCTCATTATTACCTATTCTAGCGAAACCACCCATCAGAGCCCCGTTAACCATTGGTCGTTGTTGAGGCGTATTCTCAAAAGACCTATCTCTACAGCCGTGTCAATAGGGGCGTGTTGGTAATACGCCAATTTGGCCACTATATTAGTAAAAGTTATTTCTTTCACTTCTGAGTCCCAATAATTCCCCCGCCGATTATGATCAGTACACAAGATTTAAGGTCATTTCTTCAATTTGCTCTCCCTTCTAAGTTCATAGCTTTCGCGGTAGCTTCATCGATGTTACCTACTACATAAAATGCCGTCTCGGGAAGGACTGTCTAACTTCTCCTAAAGGATCAGTTTGAAACCCCCTATTGTTTCTGCATACCAACATATTTTCCCTTGATAACCGTAAATACTTCTGCCACGAAGAAGGGTGTGATAAGAAACGCTCGATTTTTCGTGCTCTTGCTACAGTTAAACGATCTTCTGCCGGATAATTCGTCCAACCCAAGAATAGCTATAAATGTCCTGAAGTTCTTTGTAACGTTGTGAAGTTGTCTTAACTCTTGCGCAGTTTCATAATGTTCCTCGCAACCGATCCGAGGTTGTAACATAGTGACGTTTGAATCTACTAAGGATCCCCTGCGATAAATACCTTTGGCAGCTAATGCCTCTTGTATAATCGGTAGTATCATCTCACTTGCCAATGTCCGTGGCAGTCGCAGGGTCGTTCAAATCGTCCCGCGGGTACTAAACGCTTGGATCGAAGTTATAGATCCCTCTTTGGTAGAAGTAATTCTTTCTTGCAAAGAACCCATTTCTGTACTAAGGGTAGGTTGATAACCCACTGCAGAAGGCATTCTCCCCAATAAGGCGGATACTTCTGATCCTGCTTGGACGAAACGAAAGATTTGTCGATGATAGAAGTCGTCTTGTCATTACATCCCTGAAATATTTCCGCATAGTTAGGGCAGGCAAACCAACTCTCCTACGACTCCCGGCGGTTTCATTCATTGACCAAGACTGAGCTACTTTTGATTCTGCAATATTTTTTTCATTATTACTCCGGATTCTTTCATTTCCATGTAAGATCATTTCCTTCACGATTACGTGTTTCGCCGTACCCGCCAAATACAGATACTCCTCCATGAGCTTTGTCAATGTTGTTGATCAATTCCTTAGTGAGTCCTGTTTACCTACTCCAGCTCCTCCAAATAGTCCCGCATTTTTCCTCCACGTCGATAGGGTAAAATCCACTACTTTAATTCCTGTTTCAAAGATTGATAATTTCGTCTCTAACTGTATAAAGGCGGGCATGTCTGAGGAATATGCGATTTTGGTGCTGATCTACAGGACCTAAATTATCACAGGCTCCCCAAGAACGTTGAAAATTCGTCCGCGGGTAGCTCCACTACGGAACGCTAGAGGAGCTTCCCGTGTCAATCCCTTCCCATCCTCTCATCAGTCCATCTGTAGCACTCATAGCTACAGCTCTAACCGATTATTTTCTATACTTTTTGTCCTCACAGTCCATTAATTTGCTGACCGATATTAATCTCGACCCTTAACTACCAAAGCGTTATAAATATTAGGCATCTTGCCCGGAGGAAAAACACATCCCGTACTGGGCCATAATTTGAGCGTACGCCCGAGGTTTTGTTTTCTTCAAGTGTGGAACCGCAGGACTAGAAGGTGTATTGATTCTCATAATTATAATTAAAGTAAAGTATGTCGAAAGTTTTTTTGAATAGTGCCATGCCAAGTCGAAAATAATTGTCCGATAGCAGTTGATCGGTTATTCCCTAAGAATAAATGGGAGTTAGACTTGATTTAGTTGTACCACCCAACCGAAATAGATTCAATCGTTTTACCGCATTCAATGGGTATTTCAAGTTCAGCCATCCTTCTTTTTTCAAAAGAACTATTAATACATGAAATTCACGAGTAAGTCTCTTCATTTCTCTATCTTATAGAAAACCATCCTTATGTAGATTGCTATATCTTAGAATTCGAACCCGAACTCCATTTATGATTCATTTATTTCCGATCTAATTGGCATTGTTCGTGTTTTTTTGAATAGATATTGGATTTCCGCCTATCTATTCTTTATACCCTTTTAGGATGAATTATGCCTATTTTCACATCTAGGATTTACATATACAACTATATCACTGTCAAGAGTGAATTTGTTCTTATATTTAAGATTCACAATAAGAATGAGTATCCCTTTGATTTTATTGTAAACTTGCAAAACAAACATTGGGTTTGGGTTGCGCCATATATATCAAAGAGTATACAATAATTATGTATTTTGATGAATCAAATACCGGTCTATCATTAACCATTTCATTTTAACATAACATTGAAATTAGTTGATAATATTAGTTTAATATTTTTTTTTCTCTTTTTTTTTTGAAAAATTTTTGTCAAAGGTTTCATTCACGCATAATCTATATCGGCGTAGACCTTGTCGTTTGAGAATTCGTAATTCTTAGTTTAGGAGGCCTTTTTCCCACAACAAGACTAAGCAAGTGTTTGGATTAAAGCTGGTGTTAAGCGTTAAAAGTTGACTTTTATACTCCCTGATCTACGAAGTCAAAGATACTGATATCTGGGCAGCATTCGAGGTACTCCTCAACCTGGAGTCCGCCCGAAGAACAGGCTGCTGTAAGCTGCCGAATCTTCTACTGGTACATGGACAACTGTGTGGACTGATGGACTTACCAGTCTTGATCGTTACAAAGGGCGATGCCTAACCACAATGGGAGGCCGTTTTTGGGGAGAAAATCCATATATATGGCTTATTACTTATCCTTTAGACCTTTTTGAAGAAGGTTCTGTTACTACATGTTTACTTCCATTGTGGGTAATGTATTTGGTTTCAAAGCCTTACGAGCTCTACGTCTGGGGATCTGCGAATTCCCACTTCTTATTCCAAAACTTTCAAGGCCCGCCTCACGGCATTCAGGTTGAAAGAGATAATTGAACAAGTATGGTCTCCCCGATTGGGATGTTACTATTAACCAAAATTGGGATTAGCTGCAAAAAACTACGGTAGAGCGGTTTATGAATGTCTACGTGGTGGACTTGATTGTCCAAAGCTGATGAAGAACGTGAACTCACAGCCATTTATGCGTTGGAGAGATCGTTTCTTATTTTGCGCCGAAGCAATTTTTAAAGCGCAGGCCGAACAGTGAAATCAAGAAATTACTTGACTGCTACTGCGGTACATGTAAGAATGATGAAAAGTGCCATATGTGCCAGAAATTAGTAGTTTCCGATCGTACTGCATTCTACTTAACCTGTGGATTCACACGCAAATACTAGCTTTGGCTCATTATTGCCGTGAACAACGGCCTCCTTCTCACATCCATCGCGCAATGCCCTGCAGTTTGATAGACAGAAAATCATGGTATGCATTTTCCTTGTACTTAGCTAAAGCATTACGTATGTCTGGTGGAGATCATATCCCACGCGGTACAGTAGTAGGGTAAAATGAAGGGGAACGTGAGATGACTTTAGGTTTCGTTGATTTATTACGTGATGATTATATCGAAAAGACCGAAGTCGCGGTATTTTCTTCCCGTCAAGCTTGGGTCTCTAGCCAGGTGTTCTGCCCGTGGCTTCAGGGGGTATTCATGTTTTGGCATTCCTGCTCTGGACCGGAAATCTTTTTTCGGGGATGATTCCGTACTACAGTTTGGCGGAGGACTTTAGACCCCCTTGGGGAATGCACCTGTTGCAGTCTCTAATAGGGGTGCTTTAGAGGCGTGTGTACAAGCTCGTATGAGGGACGTGATCTTGCTCGTGAAGGTAATGAATTATCCGTGAAGCTAGCAATGGAGCCCTGAACTAGCCGCTGCTTGTGAAGATGGAAAGAGTCAATTCGAATTCGAACCAGTAGATAAGCTAGATAAAGAGAAAAGTAAGTGTGCATATCAGGATTCCGTGTTCTCCTAATTGATTGCAATTAAAGTCGCCCAATCTTTTCCTAAAAAAAAGATTGGGCCGATTGCCGAATAAAAAAAAAGAATGAGCATTCTATACTATGTATTTGCATATATCTTTTATATGTCCCGAGTACAGATCTTACCTATATATACAAGATAAGATCGAAGACTAAACAACTCAATAACTTCTATGTTTTTGTTGTTGATCCATAGGTGGATTTAATTATGATCCTGGGATTGGTGGACTTTTTTATATCTCCTAGTTTCAGGGCATAATCAAGCCCAGGAAAGGCTCCTTTACCCATCCTATATTTGTCCTTTTTCGTTCCATGTTAAAATAGAAACTTATTATTGATTATACGAAAACAACTCTTTTATTCTTTATTTATAGAAATAAACAACTATCTCTATTTTCGATGAGAATTTGTACATCACATGGAAGAAAGCTGTGTCCTTTTCTATTTTAAAATTGAGAAAAAGATTCTATCAATATATATTGAAGTGATACCTCGGCTTCCCACAAAGAGAATCATTTTACTTTCACTATTTGATTTCTTATCAGAATTAGCATACGAATCTAATCCTAATCATTAGGATTGTTACTTAATAACGGTAAAGTATGAAAGCACGGTAAGTAGTGAAGAATATTATCCATCGAATGTATTGTATTTCATCAAATAGGGGGTAGAAAGACTCTATGGGAAAATGGTGTTCCGTTCGCTGGTTTCTACCGAAAGTTAGAACATAGGTGTGGGGCTAAGTAAATCAATGGTCGTCTTGAGGTATTGGACATACCCGTAAGGAAGGTGACAACCTATTCTAAACGATACGAAGAAAAAGATTCCTAGTGGGAATCCATCGTGGTAATTATAGTTTCACTATGTTGATTCTTTATTTGAAATCAAGGTATTTGAGTTTGATCTCTGATGACACTTTTTAGTTAGGGATAGTAATGGTGACAGTTACTCTGTATATTTTGATATTGAAAATCAATTTTTGAGGTTGACAATGATAGTTCTTTTCTGAGTGAACTAGAAAAAAAACTTTCTAGTTATTTGAGTAGGGGGTATAAGAAAAAGAATCACTACTATTATCATTCATGTTATGAGACTCCTCTAGTTTTGACATAATCACATTAACTAGTTTCATTGTAGTTATCTTCGTTTTGAAGTCAGTATTAATAGTTCTATTTCGGGTAGTACCAACAATTACAGTGACAGTTACTTTTATAACTTCATTTGTACTGAAAATAGAAAATAGTAGGAGAGCGGTAGGTCTATTAAAAGAACTAGAAAAAATTTCAATGATTTCCATGAAGAGTAGAATCAATTTCCATGAAGAAGTAGAATCAGATTTCCATGAAGAGTAGAATCAGATTTCCTGAAGAAGTAGAATCAGATTTCCATGAGAAGTAGAATCAGATTTCCATGAAGAAGTAAATCAGATTTCCATGAAGAAGTAGAATCAATTTCCATGAAGAAGTAGAATCGGATTTCCATGAAGAGTAGAATCAATTTCCATGAAGAAGTAGAATCAATTTCCATGAAGAGTAGAATCAATTTCCATGAAGAGTAGAATCAATTTCCATGAAGAAGTAGAATCAGATTTCCATGAGAAGTAGAATCAATTTCCATGAAGAAGTAGAATCAATTTCCATGAAGAAGTAGAATCAATTTCCATGAAGAAGTAGAATCAGATTTCCATGAGAAGTAGAATCAATTTCCATGAAGAGTAGAATCAATTTCCATGAAGAAGTAGAATCAGATTTCCATGAGAAGTAGAATCAGATTTCCATGAGAAGTAGAATCAGATTTCCATGAAGAAGTAGAATCAGATTTCCATGAAGAAGTAGAATCAATTTCCATGAAGAAGTAGAATCAGATTTCCATGAGAAGTAGAATCAATTTCCATGAAGAAGTAGAATCAGATTTCCATGAAGAAGTAGAATCAATTTCCATGAAGAAGTAAATCAGATTTCCATGAGAAGTAGAATCAGATTTCCATGAGAAGTAGAATCAGATTTCCATGAAGAGTAGAATCAATTTCCATGAAGAAGTAGAATCAGATTTCCATGAGAAGTAGAATCAGATTTCCATGAGAAGTAGAATCAGATTTCCATGAGAAGTAGAATCAATTTCCATGAAGAGTAGAATCAATTTCCATGAAGAGTAGAATCAATTTCCATGAAGAAGTAGAATCAGATTTCCATGAAGAGTAGAATCAATTTCCATGAAGAAGTAAATCAGATTTCCATGAGAAGTAGAATCAGATTTCCATGAAGAAGTAGAATCAATTTCCATGAAGAAGTAGAATCAATTTCCATGAAGAAGTAAATCAGATTTCCATGAGAAGTAGAATCAGATTTCCATGAGAAGTAGAATCAATTTCCATGAAGAAGTAGAATCAATTTCCATGAAGAGTAGAATCAATTTCCATGAAGAAGTAAATCAGATTTCCATGAAGAAGTAGAATCAGATTTCCATGAGAAGTAGAATCAATTTCCATGAAGAAGTAGAATCAGATTTCCATGAAGAAGTAGAATCAATTTCCATGAAGAAGTAAATCAGATTTCCATGAGAAGTAGAATCAGATTTCCATGAGAAGTAGAATCAATTTCCATGAAGAGTAGAATCAATTTCCATGAAGAAGTTAATACCGAAGGTTCACAAGTGTCTGAGTATTTATTCCATAAAGGTTTATTCGACCAAGTACCACGTAATCTTTTAAAGGTGTTCTGGGTGAGTTATTTCAGCTCCACGGTTTCTTTCCCTTGAATCCAAGTTCAAAAATGTAAAGTATCGCACTAGATTCAGTTATTTTATTTGTAGCGACATAGTTAAATTCGTCGTAATCAGGTGTTTTCTTTGGTGACATAAGTTCTCCTTGTAATAATAGGACCGAGTTTCGGATACTTTTTATTTTTTATTATTTTTATATTATTTATAATTATAATTATAATTATAATTATAATTATAATTATAATTATAATTATAATTATAATTATAATATAAATAAATAAAAATTTTTTAGAATATTTTAGATATAGAATATATAGTTTCTATCTAATCATTTTCTATCTAATCATATAGAATTATAGTTGATATTACTTATAATAGATACTTGATATTACTTATAATAGATACTTGATATTACTTATAATAGATACTTGATATTACTTATAATAGATACTTGATATTACTTATAATAGATACTTGATATTACTTATAATAGATACTTGATATTACTTATAATAGATACTTGATATTACTTATAATAGATATATCATAAGAGATATCTTTCTAATAGATAGAAATATTAAAACAGATAGAAATATTAAATTGAGGCCCTATTCTATGACAGATCCCAACTTACCCTCTATTTTTGTGCCTTTAGTGGGCCTAGTATTTCCGGCAATTGCAATGGTTTCCTTATTTCTTCATGTCCAAAAAAATAAGATTGTCTAGACCCAATGGGACCGAATCTTATCAATTTTATTTAAACACTGGATGATAATACAGATATTTATCTCGTGTAATATGGTATGATATGTGGCTCTTTCCGAACACACAAATGAAAGAACTGTTATGCGGATATATGATATCTGCATAAATGCTGATCAGTGCATATAGCTGGTTCAAAAATGATTGTGATATTTAAATAGAAAGTCAATGTATCTAACCAATTACTCCTAATGTTTCACATCAGAATAGTGCTAGTTGATGAAAGTTACTTCGGGATCAAGAAAGGTAACGTCAATTTATTTGGTTATTCGCTCAATTCCAATCGATGCAACTGGATCTAGTATAGTATGAATTGGCGATCAGAACATATATGGATAGAACTTCTAACGGGGTCTCGAAAAACGTGTATTTTTGCTGGGCCTGTATCCTTTTTTTTAGGTTCACTAGGATTCTTAGTGGTTGGAACTTCCAGTTATCTTGGTAGAATTTGATATCCGTATTTCCATCTCAGCAAATCATTTTTTTTTTTCCACAAGGGATCGTGATGTCTTTCTACGGATCGCGGGTCTATTCATTAGCTCGTATTTGTGGTGCACAATTTCGTGGAATGTAGGTAGCGTTAGGACCGATTCGATAGAAAGAAGGAATAGTGTGTATTTTCGCTGGGGATTTCCTGGAATAAATCGTCGCATCTTCCTTCGCTTCTTATGAGAGATTCCCTCATCACTAGAGGGTAAAGAGGTCTTTATCCTCGTCGTGTCCCCTTAATGGAAATCGACCCAAGGCGCCTTCCCTCGACTCGTACTGATGAGAATTTTACTCCACGAGAAATTGAACAAAAAGCTGCCGATTGGCCTATTTCTTGCGCGTACCAATGAGTATTTTTGAAAAAAGCGACTGCAGTGAAGAATAAATGAAGAATAAATATTTTCTCAAGATGGGGAAGGAACTTGAAACCTATCCGAACCTGTATTTCGTAATACAGAATTCATCTTTTAGCCCCAGATTGGAATTGATACCCTTTTCTGGTTAGACGGTGAAACCATTTCGCAAGAATTAATTGATCCAGGGGGAGTTTTTTCGTCTCGAAACTCGATTCGTTACTTCAAGTGGGTTTTCGAGTATTCATCGAAAGGAACAAATGAATAAAATTGGTTCAAATTTTGCCCAATGAATCCGGAATAATATTTATTTCTTTTTTTCTCATTTTCATCCGAAAAGGACTCTTATTCTATGTCTATATTCCTTCTAAATTAATAAAAAATAAAATTATTACACAATAATAGGAAAGGAATAGACCCATAGGTCAATACCTTGTTATCACTCGTGCTTCAAAGAAATATCAATCAGATAGACACGACCTGAAGGCAGGTTCATTAACAATTCAATTCACAGAAAAAAAAATGAAAAAAAGAAAGCATGGCCTCCCTCCCATATCTCGCATCTATAGTATTTTTGCCCTGGTGGGTCTCTTTCTCATTTAATAAATGTCTGTAACCTTGGGTTAACTATTGGTGAATACCGCAATCCGAAAATTTTTTGAATCATATTCAAGAAAAACGTTCTGGAAAGATTCATAGAATTAGAAGAACTATTCCTATTGGACGAAAGATAACGTAGTACCCGGAAACGCCCCCCCCAACAAAAAAAATATACACACACTTCATATAGAATACCAATTAAACAATACACTTAGTCAAAGCACACATGAATATGATCTCCATATCATTTTGCATTTCTCGACAAATAAATCTGTTTCGCTATTCTAAGTGGTTATTTGTATTCTGAGTAATGAAGAACTCGTCATTCTTAATTCTTGGTTCAGACTTCCTCTATAACTTAAGTGACACAATAAAAGCTTTTTTCTATTCTTTTAGTTACTGATTTATGGATCGGATTTCACTCGACCCATGGTTGGGAACTAATGATCGGTTCGGTCTACAACGATTTTGGATTGGATCATAAGATCAAATTATATCTTTGTCTTGTTTCCACTTTTCCAGTTATTCTAGATACATTGTGAAATATTGGATCTTCCTTTTTTTTAAATCGTGTATCTCCTTCGCTTGTATATTTATCATTCAATGATGATAAAGAACTCATTTGATCTTATTATATCAATCCAATCAGAATCTTTCTTCGTGTATAAAGAAGTATTTTCAATTTTACTTAATTCTTTATACTTTTATCTGTTCAAGGTATTCGTCCTATATTCCAGTACAATTATTCCAGTACAATGACAGACTCGTGTATAGGGAACTATACTAGCTACCTATCTAATTTATTGTAGAAATTCCGGGATCAATGATTGGACATGCAAAATAAAATACTTTTTCTTGGTTAAAGGAAAGATGCGCGATCCATTTCTGTATCGATCATGTATATGTACTAACTCGGCATCTATTTCAAATGCAGATCCCATTTTTGCGCAGCTCGTGGGGTTACTGAAAACCCGCGAGCAGCATGGACGAATTGGTTTTGGTGGTGTCCATGCCTGGCTTTAGCTAATAACCCGTGAGATGAAGATTTCCGCAGCTGTGCTTCCGGATACTGTATTGAAGGCAGTTGTTCGAATACCTTATGATAAGCAACTGAAACAAGTTCTTGCTAATGGTAAAAAGGGGACTTTGAATGTGGGGGCTGTTCCCAAAAAAAAAAGAAAAAAAAACAAAAAATTTTACCCTACGGATTCGAATTAGCCCCCCTTGATCGTATTTCTCCTGAGTTGAAAGAAAAATAGAATCTGTTCGTTCAGAGTTATTGCGTCCCAATAAAAGAAATTGATTGTGATAGGTCCTGTTCCGTCAGAATTAGTGAAATCGTCTTTCCCATTCTTTCCCCCGACCTGCTAGGGGAAAAGAAAGACGTTCACTTCTTAAAATATCCCAGATACGTATGTGGAACCAGGTAAGGTCAGATTTATCCTGATGGTACAAAAGTAACCATACCGTCTATACTGCTACATCAGCAGGTATCGTAGCAGAATCAGTACGTAAAGACAAGGGCGTATATAAATAACCAGTTGTTGCATCGTATGACATTTCAAGTGGTTTGCTATATACTCCAGGACCATACTTTCTGTTTCAGAGGGTGAATCCTCCAGCTTGATCACCATTACAAGCAATCCCAATGTGAGGCTTTGTCCAGGGAGATGCAAATAGTGCTTCCAAGACCCTTACGGGTCCAAGGTCTTTTGTTCTTCTGGCATCTGTTATTTTGGCACAAGTTTTTTTGGTTCTTAAAAAGAAACAGTTTGAAAAGGTTCAATTGTACGAAATGAATTTCTAGGTGCAGAGATTCCTTAACATCAATTTTGAAAAGCGCCGAATTTTTTTTGATCCATACAATTATGTATGATCCAAAAATTCTGTTAACACCTTTTTGGTTGCTTTGTTTATACTTTTTTTTTCGTTTTGCGGGATGTCTGGAATTCATTCTTGTATCCTATTCTTAGTAATAGACAATAGACATACAAGAAAGAGAATACAGAGCAAGGATGGGAAAAATTGAAAGAAAGAACTCTTTTGGAATGGATTCCTCTCTTACGCGTCTTCTAGTCGACACAAGGAAAGGGCGGAAAATCCTTTTTCTTGTGTCGTCTTATATCGAAATAATAATTATTTTTTTCTCCTGTTCGTCAAAGATTACCATTCCTTCTTTTCCGGGTCACCAGAACTCTTTTGGTTGATTCATAGTATGTGGACAAACAAAAAGAGAGAAAGGATTAGTGAATAATTGATGTGAGCTAGAACGTCTCAATTACTTTAAACTTTAACTTAGAGAAATTATTCAAGAGAAATTATTCAAGAGAAATTATTCAAGAGAAATTATTCAAGAGAAATTATTCAAGAGAAATTATTCAAGAGAAATTATTCAAGAGAAATTATTCAAGAGAAATTATTCAAGAGAAATTATTCAAGAGAAATTATTCAAGAGAAATTATTCAAGAGAAATTATTCAAGAGAAATTATTCAAGAGAAATTATTCAAGAGAAATTATTCAAGAGAAATTATTCAAGAGAAATTATTCAAGAGAAATTATTCAAGAGAAATTATTCAAGAGAAATTATTCAAGAGAAATTATTCAAGAGAAATTATTCAAGAGAAATTATTCAAGAGAAATTATTCAAGAGAAATTATTCAAGAGAAATTATTCAAGAGAAATTATTCAAGAGAAATTATTCAAGAGAAATTATTCAAGAGAAATTATTCAAGAGAAATTATTCAAGAGAAATTATTCAAGAGAAATTATTCAAGAGAAATTATTCAAGAGAAATTATTCAAGAGAAATTATTCAAGAGAAATTATTCAAGAGAAATTATTCAAGAGAAATTATTCAAGAGAAATTATTCAAGAGAAATTATTCAAGAGAAATTATTCAAGAGAAATTATTCAAGAGAAATTATTCAAGAGAAATTATTCAAGAGAAATTATTCAAGAGAAATTATTCAAGAGAAATTATTCAAGAGAAATTATTCAAGAGAAATTATTCAAGAGAAATTATTCAAGAGAAATTATTCAAGAGAAATTATTCAAGAGAAATTATTCAAGAGAAATTATTCAAGAGAAATTATTCAAGAGAAATTATTCAAGAGAAATTATTCAAGAGAAATTATTCAAGAGAAATTATTCAAGAGAAATTATTCAAGAGAAATTATTCAAGAGAAATTATTCAAGAGAAATTATTCAAGAGAAATTATTCAAGAGAAATTATTCAAGAGAAATTATTCAAGAGAAATTATTCAAGAGAAATTATTCAAGAGAAATTATTCAAGAGAAATTATTCAAGAGAAATTATTCAAGAGAAATTATTCAAGAGAAATTATTCAAGAGAAATTATTCAAGAGAAATTATTCAAGAGAAATTATTCAAGAGAAATTATTCAAGAGAAATTATTCAAGAGAAATTATTCAAGAGAAATTATTCAAGAGAAATTATTCAAGAGAAATTATTCAAGAGAAATTATTCAAGAGAAATTATTCAAGAGAAATTATTCAAGAGAAATTATTCAAGAGAAATTATTCAAGAGAAATTATTCAAGAGAAATTATTCAAGAGAAATTATTCAAGAGAAATTATTCAAGAGAAATTATTCAAGAGAAATTATTCAAGAGAAATTATTCAAGAGAAATTATTCAAGAGAAATTATTCAAGAGAAATTATTCAAGAGAAATTATTCAAGAGAAATTATTCAAGAGAAATTATTCAAGAGAAATTATTCAAGAGAAATTATTCAAGAGAAATTATTCAAGAGAAATTATTCAAGAGAAATTATTCAAGAGAAATTATTCAAGAGAAATTATTCAAGAGAAATTATTCAAGAGAAATTATTCAAGAGAAATTATTCAAGAGAAATTATTCAAGAGAAATTATTCAAGAGAAATTATTCAAGAGAAATTATTCAAGAGAAATTATTCAAGAGAAATTATTCAAGAGAAATTATTCAAGAGAAATTATTCAAGAGAAATTATTCAAGAGAAATTATTCAAGAGAAATTATTCAAGAGAAATTATTCAAGAGAAATTATTCAAGAGAAATTATTCAAGAGAAATTATTCAAGAGAAATTATTCAAGAGAAATTATTCAAGAGAAATTATTCAAGAGAAATTATTCAAGAGAAATTATTCAAGAGAAATTATTCAAGAGAAATTATTCAAGAGAAATTATTCAAGAGAAATTATTCAAGAGAAATTATTCAAGAGAAATTATTCAAGAGAAATTATTCAAGAGAAATTATTCAAGAGAAATTATTCAAGAGAAATTATTCAAGAGAAATTATTCAAGAGAAATTATTCAAGAGAAATTATTCAAGAGAAATTATTCAAGAGAAATTATTCAAGAGAAATTATTCAAGAGAAATTATTCAAGAGAAATTATTCAAGAGAAATTATTCAAGAGAAATTATTCAAGAGAAATTATTCACACAATTCACTTATTGTTATGCGAAATCTATAATAAACCCATTTTGGGTTAAAGTTTTTTTGTTCAAATCTTTTTA
Organism: Musa balbisiana; assembly: GCA_004837865.1. Classification (NCBI taxonomy): domain Eukaryota; kingdom Viridiplantae; phylum Streptophyta; class Magnoliopsida; order Zingiberales; family Musaceae; genus Musa; species Musa balbisiana. The sequence continues at coordinate 27,946 of PYDT01001678.1, forward strand.
TTTCAAGTAATTGGTTGGTCGTATAATACCATAAATACTGTAATACAAAATACCATATATATACTTATGTATGAAAGAACAGAACATCCTATATTCAGTGGAAAGAACAGAACCCAGTGGAACAATCCATATTCGTGATGCAACCGTTATTGTATTAGATCCAAAACAAAGGTTCTTTCTTACCAACTAGAATATGGAACTCCATGATATGGAAAGACAGAATATAGAATCTAACAGTATAATAATGGAGTGGTTCGTCTTTGAATCGAGTTGGACCTGAAAAAAAAGAATAAAAATATAAAAATTAAAAATAAAGTAAAGGTTTTATTTTTTTCGATAGATCGTGGGACACCTTTTTCTTTTCATTCGAAATATTTGTATGGGCAATTAAGCAACCTATTACTGTACTGAGTCCAATGAGTTAAAATAAATAAAAGGTAAATAGTATCAGTCCGTTCGTTCCAAAAAAGATTAGATCCTATTGAAATAGAAAGGAAATGATTAAAATGGAATTTTCAAATCCATTCTTTTATTCCAAAATTACTTAAATTACTTATATTTTATTTAATATTTAATTTATTTAATATTTAATTTATTTAATATTTAAGTAATAATCTATAAGTAATTGAGTTTGATGAGTTACACGCACAGTTTTCTTATTACTATTACTTTTACTTATACTTTATATTTTACTTACTTTTACTATTACTTTATTCAACTCACAAATCACAATGAATCTGTTGATTCCGAATCATAGGATCGGTCATGTCACAGCCGATGAATCGAATTTTCTACCTATGTCACTCTTAGTTAGTCTTATCTATAATGACTGATGGATCCAGAATTTTCAATTGGAACTAAACTAATTCTGTCAATTGATTTTTTCTTGCCGTCGTATTTTGTAAAAATTGAAACTTAGTAATTGTGTTATCAACATCTTACACAAGACTATCTAATTTAGCTCTTTCATGCTTACTATAACTAGTTATTTCGGTTTTCTACTGGCTGCTTTAACTATAACCTCAGCTCTATTCATTGGTTTGAACAAGATACGACTTATTTGAAATGAATTGAATGAAAAATTGATAAAAACGAATATTTCTCTGAGATTCCGGGTATTCTATGGTTCTTTCTCACATCAATTGCCAATTCTTGGTCATGAGATTCACGGATAATTTAGATTAATATTTAGGGATAGATCTTACCTTTCTTTTTATCCCCTTAAACAAACCGAAATGATTGAAGTTTTTCTATTTGGAATCGTCTTAGGTCTAATTCCTATTACTTTAGCAGGATTATTCGTACCGCATATTTACAATATAGACGTGGTGATCAGTTGGACCTTTGATTGAGTAATATTTCTTTCTTTTTTTGATTGACCTCCTGCAGGAAGGAGTCAAATTCAAGTTTTCAAGTTACAATTCACTTTTGTTTTGTTAAATTATTTTATTGTGATTCGACATCAAATAAACCGAATCACGCTCTGTAGGATTTGAACCTACGACATCGGGTTTTGGAGACCCGCGTTCTACCGAACTGAACTAAGAGCGCTTTCTTATCCTTATGCCGAATACGACTGTACTGTAAAGAAAAGTAATTTTCTACCCCCAATACGTCTTGCATACATATAGTATGCAAGACCAGAAGATTATGTCCAATTTTAATCGATCTCAATGAATCCCTCGTTACTGCCCATGGGAAAGTAATAGGTAGGGATGACAGGATTTGAACCCGTGACATTTTGTACCAAACAAACGCGCTACCAAGCTGCGCTACATCCCTTTTCAAATTGTTGTACAGTTTCATGTACAAAATCCCTGTCTTGTTTTCCATATCGAATCATTATTTCTCCTCCTCTAATACACTTTTCTTGTCATTTCTTCTTTTTGGTTTTTTGGTTTTCATATAAAAAGAATTATATACATCTGAACCCTAACGTATAAAAAAGTTAATATTTTATCAGTAATGCTCAGAACAAGGGATTAGATTTTTTTTTCTTTTACAAAAAAGAAAAAATCTATTGCTTCATTGTACATATCTATTTTAGTTAGGAATCCTGTTTAGTTAGGAATTCTGTGTAAAAAAATACAAATGATCTTGAACTACGCATTGACCATATGATTCAATCTATAATAGAAGGAGGATTTTCAATGCGAGATATAAAACATACTCTCCGTGGCACCTGTGCTAAGTACTCTATGGTTTGGGTCTTTAGCAGCCTATTGATAGAAATTAATCGGTTATTTTCCGATGCCTTGTCATTCCCCTTTTTTTAATTCAGTTATTGATTGATATGCGAAGAAATGAATAAAATTAGAGATACAATTCCACGTGACTAAAATTTCTAATTTCGCCCCTATTTTTTTTCAGTTCTTTAGGATAGGAAGGTAAAAGAAAAAGTGTTTGAACCTCAGCAAAATGTGGTAGATCGAAGATCGAATTTTGGAGAACAGAAATAAAAATGTGGATCCAGTCTACGGCGAGTTCCAGAAACATAGCCATAAAAAAATATTAACTTAATAATAATAAAATAAATATTAATAAAATATTGAGATTTAGGATAGGAACAATTGAGAGTTAGAAAGAAATTGTATTATTTAATTATTACTCCATTAAATTATTACTTTATTATTCTATTACTTTATTATTCTATTAAAATTGTTACTCCATTAATATAATATTAATTATCTATTAATTATCATTATATAATGAAATGATAATTGCAACGAAATACTTAGAAATTCCATTTCTAGTTAGTACTTCTATCGATTTTTTTTTGTTCTTTTCTTCTTCTTCAGCTCGGATCGAAAATAGAAAGTTAAGCCGATCCAAATTCAAAGGAGGTTCATGGCCAAGGGAATGATGTCCTAGTCATAGTTATTTTGGAATGTACCATTTGGGGGGCCCGACATGGAGTCAATACAGATCGCCAGGTATTTCTAGATATATTACTCAAAGAATCGACACAATACGCCTGGTCGATTAGAATTGAGAAAATTTTGTCGCTATTGTAACAATCAATACGATTCAGGAGAATAAAGCAATAGATCGACAGAACGCGTGTGCGCTCTCGCCAAGGAAGAGGAGAACTTAACATATATTTCTATATAATAACATATGTATACAAATCAAAGCCTATTTTGGTCGGATCTGAACTAGTGAATAAAGAAATATAATTTTAGAAATAAGGAATAAACCATGGATAAATCCAAGCAATCTTTTCGTAAATCCAAGCGATCTTTTCGTAGGCGTTTGCCCCCAATTGGATCGGGGGATCGAATCGATTATAGAAACATGATTTAAATTTAGTCGATTTATTAGTGGAACAAGGAAAATAGTATCTATGCTGGTGATATATTGACTTGAACACAAGATTAATTAACTATTGCTATAAAGCAAGCCCGTATTTTATCTTTGTTACCTTTTCTTAATAATGAGAAAACAATTTGAGAGAGCCGAGTCGATCCCCAGAACTACTGGTCCTAGAACCAAAAATAAATAGACATACTCTTCAATTGACTCAAACCTCCAATTGTAACTCAAGCTCAGATTGATGTTTTGTTCGAAAAGGCCTAGAATCTAGAGTGGGTTCCTGTGTTATAAGAAACAAAAAATGGAGAAAATTTTTTTTATTGAAACATATTCGTTCATTCCTATTACTATCTTAATTTATTTTTATTCTATTTTCCCGGAGTTCCTTCTCCGGGGAATTCTGTTTCAATCATTCCTGTACTGTATATTACTTTAGAATCTACTTTAATTACTTTAGAATCTACTTTATTTGATGATCTTGTTGGAAATCATGTAAAGACAATTCTTATTTGATATAGCTATTTGTGCAGTATTTTACGATTAAGAAGCAATTGCTTCTTGTACAGATTGTGTATTAATCTACTATAACTATACAATACCTTATCTCACGAGTTACTGCATTTATCCGAGTGATCCACAAACGACGAAAATCCCTCTTTTGCCTGCCTCTATCTCGATGAGAGGAAGCCAAAGCTCTCATTTTCTGTTGAGTAATCGTTCGAGTAAGTCTTGAATGAGCTCCTCTAGAGGTTGAATGCCAAATAAACGAATTTTTGTTCGACGTCTCCGAGCTGTATATCCCCGTCTAACTCTGGTCATTGAATCAAATTAAACCTTAATGAATAACTAATTGATTTCGATTCTTTCAGTCATCCTTTTCCCCTCTCACGGTCGATTAATAACAAACGGATTATTCCGATATATAAAATATAAATTCCAATGGCTTTTGCTACTATAACCTTCCTGACCACAATTTTTTATTCCGTCCAGGCATTTCACCTGCAAATAAGAAATTCTAATGATACTAAAAAAAAATAGTGGGTTCCATCGTTTCTATGGTTACTTCTTAAACGGTGAGGTCCTCTCTATACACCGGAGCCTCTTCTTTCATTTAACCAAATGGTATTGTGAACTTGTATAGTTCACACTCTTTGGCTCTACCCCCATTATAGAGTATAGCTCTTTTCACAATAAGAGTTATCTATACAGTGACGGCATTTAATTAGGAAAGTTGGCTAGGTAGCTGACCCTCTTAGTCCGCTCTTTTAACAATAGGAGCATAATCTTTTTTGCTTCTTATAATACTATTTCCTCCGCTTAATGGATAACTATTGCTACCAATGGGGAATTGCTTTTCATCTCAAATCTAGGTGATTGGATTTGCACCAATGGAAACCATAAATTCCATACACAATATAGGTTATATGATAGATCTTTTCCATTTACCCTATTCATTGGTACCGGTCCTTGACACTGGAAAAATTGTCTCATTTGTTCGAACTCATGATCTGAACGAGTCGCACATACACCCTAGTACATGTTCCTCGACGCTGAGGACATCCTCTAAGAGCGGGAGATTTCGTAACATTTCTTATTGGCTGTCTTGCGTTTCTAATAAGTTGTTTTAATAGTTGCATGTCGGATCGATTATATATATATGTATATATAGAATTAGAATGGAATGGGTTGGTTTAGATCGATCCTTAACCTGATGATTGGATTGATGATTCTGAATTTTTCTATTCAATACCAAATCACAGAAAATTCGATTTATGGTTTGAAATGGATTTACACGAAATCCCCGGTATTTTCATTTTCGACCGCTACGAGATCCACATGCATGATCTTGGGCTTCTGTTGCTGACATAAAAACATCCCTTTCCATGTCTTTCGATACAACCCATAAAGGCTTGCCCTTTCTCTGTGTACATAACCTGTGAGGGTTTCACGAAGTTTCAGTAGTTCTTTTTCGTCCATTTCAGGAACAAAATTCCCCGGTTTGCGTTGGATTCATAAAAAGAATATCAGGTTGATAATCATGACCCTAATTATATTGATATTGATATAACATCATGAACGGTTCCTCTATCTCGCATGATTGGGCTAATGTAAGGGATAAAAAAATAACAAAAGAAATTGAACAACCGTACAGGCACTTCCTGTGCGTTGCATACGGCTTCCGCAATGAATTTACTTTTTTCTTCTCTTCTATTCTATCTAAGAAAGAAAGAGAATCCATCTGATTCAGATCGTTGAATGATCCATTTACCACCCTTCCTTTCGTAGGAGTCAAAATACTATGATGGTTTCTGTTGCTTTAATATTTATCTCGTCTGTGATTTAGCAATCCCAAAGTGCCTTTCTGATACATCAAATAAGGAAAACTGATCTTTTTTTTTTCATTTTCGTACTCTTCCATAACATATATCAGAAGAAACTTCTGGTGTGGAAGAAAAATGGTTTGTGACGCTGAAATGTACCCCCGACACATAAAATCAACAAATCGGAAATAACCTTTGTTTCATACTACTATCTCGATACAAAATCTCATGTTATGAAAAAACAATAATGTTTTGTTCATATCGAACTCGAAGTGCCATGCTATTATTACTTTATTATTCATATTCGTCTGAAGGCATATTTCTTTCTTTTTTTTTTTTGCAAAAAAAACTCATTGAGCCAAGCGTGCGGGAAGCTAACGTTTTGGTAATTTCTCCTCCGAGCATAAAATGAAAGATCCCCTAGTAATCGGGCTAACCCCATGCATATTGTATCACATCGGTGTCACAAATTGCATGTTCATAAATAGCTATTCCTGATACTAACCCCTCCGCCGGAGAGTTTAATAACCAAAAATATCCCTAGTTTTCTTCTATATGAGATATACCCTGAGACACACTTTTGATTTGAATCTCGCTAGTATCCCTCTCTCTTGACCTAAAAAAAGTAATCTTTCTCGATGAAGTCGTTTGATTAGGACAAAATTGGTTCCTTTAGGTAACGGTACGTGCACCTTTGGATGCATACGGTTCAAAAAATTGCGAAAAAAGAATCAATGTGCGATTCCAGTTCTATTTTTTTTTTTTCTGTAATAGGTTTTTGTTTTTCTAATAAGCTTCCATTTTTTAAAAGACATGAGATGAGTTTTGGCTTCCTTGGGGGGGAGGGGGACCTATAAAAAAAGAATTTACTGAACTGTATTGAATTTGAATTGAACAAATCTTCTCTCTCATTGATATATTGTTTCATCGACATTCAAATCACGATGTAATTTTCTTGTTTCTGAATGGGCCTTTTCCCTTCTTTTAGGTTCATGTTCCTACCCGGACAAGTCTGTCCGAATCATGATTCCATTTGCACTATCGGGCAAATGGTCTCAGTACCACTTCTTTTTGTTACGACTGTTTTTTTTTCAATTCGGTTCATGCCTTTCCCCCAATCCTTCGATGTGACTCAGCATACTATGCGCGTTGGATTATTGGTTGGACGTTTGAAATCACTCCTATATAGGATAAGAATCGTTTAGTCCCAGGGTACTCGTACATTACATGGATTACCAATTTGGTATTTTCTGAACGGAGCCTGGATACTTTTATTACTTTATTTTTATTTTTATTTTTCCAATTCAACCATAAGTCTCCAATTGATCCTCAAAATAATAAATTGATCTAATTGCCTTCACGCTCCAATGATTATGGTTTCCACTTCAATACCATCTTTTCTAGCGAAACGAGGATATTTCGATCGAGGGAGGAACGGGTAAATTCCATATAACCCAATATGTCTGACAAGTCGCACTATAAGTCAACCCAAACGGCATCTTCCTCTCCAGGACTCCGAAAAGGTACTTTGTTGAACCCAGGGCATTAAATATATTAAGAAAAAATTGAGTACTATACTTCACTTGAAGGTGGAAACATACAATTGGCTTTATCGTCTTCAGTCCCTTTTTTCTTTTATTGTAATTTTATAAATACAAGATTTTTTACATCTTGGAAAGTTTTCTTTTATAGAGTAAATACAGAATAATAAAGAAAATTTTAACTAAGATCAATCGTTGAGTAATAAACAAGTATCTACGCCTTCGTTTCCCTAAAGTAGAACTAATCCTCCCATTGCGGTATGTACTATCGGTAGAGAATAGATCTGCTTCCTTGTTTCTTACGAACAGAAATTTTTCCATTATTTTCATGGCACGTAATAAAAAATAACCCTTTCTCAACGAATCATACTGACAAGGGTAGATACATATTATTAGTTTTTGTCCAATGCGGATAAAATAAAGTGACCTAGTGTCTATTTTTTCTTTGTAAATGTTCTTTCCATGGGTTGCCTGGTATCGTGTTCATACTGTCGTATTGAATGATCCCGTCGATTGCTTTCTGTCCACATATAATGCATCAGCCCTAGTTGCTGGTTGGGCCGGTTCGATGGCTTTATACGAATTAGCGGTTTTTGATCCCTCTGACCCCGCTCTTGCTCCAATGTTGGGACAAGGTATGTTCGTTATAAAACCCTTCATGACTCGTTAGGAATAACCAATTCGTGGGGTGGTTGGAGTATTTCAGGAGAACTGTAACGATCCCGGTATTGGAAGTTTTATGAAGGTGTTCATGGGCACATATTGTGTTTTCTGGCTTGTGGCTGCTTGTCACTATCTGGCATTGGGTGTCATTGGGACCGAGAAATAATTCTGTGATGCACGACTGGCAAACCATCTTTGGATTTGCCTAAGATCTTTGGAATTCATTTATTCTCTCAGGTTGGCTTGCTTTGGCTTTGGCGCATTTCAGTCCATTTGTATGTCCTGTAATATGGTGTCCGATCCTTATGGACTAACTGGAAAAGTACACCCTGTACGGCCAGCGTGGGCGCGGAAGGCTTTGATCCTTTTGTTCCCGGAGGAATAGCCCTCATCATATTGCAGCGGGTACATTGGCCTATTAGCAAGGCGTATTCCCTTGTGTCCGTCCGCCTCAACCTTCTTACAAACGGATTACTATAGGTCAACTTATTGAAACTGTACTTTCCAGTATTATCGCTGCTTTTGGTTTTTTGCAGCTTTCGTTGTTGCTGGACTAGTGTAATGGTTCACAACTACCCCAATCGAATTATTTGGTCCCACTCGGTATCCGTGGGATCAGGATACCTTTTCAGCAGAAATAATATCGAAGAGTTAGCGCCGGACTAGCGCCAAAATCTAGATTTTATCGTAATCTTGTCTAAAATTCCCAAATTAGGTTTTTTATGATTACATTGGTAATAATCCAGCAAAAGGGGGATTATTCAGAGCAGGGTCATGGGACCACGTGTGATGAATATCCGTTGTGGTTTCGGCCCCCCGGCTTTAGGATAAAAGTGCCCGAGCTTTTTGGGTACGTCGTTCCTACTTTTTTGAAACATTTCCTGTATTTTTGGTAGAGCGCCGGAAATTGTTAATGCAATGTTGAGAAAACAAATAACAAATAAAGTAATAAAATAAGATTTGTTTTTTTTTACAACTAAATAAGAAATATTTGATGGAAAAAAATAAGGAAAAGATAAAGAAAAATCTCGGGTTTATTCATCATAGAGGTACATAAGCAAGATTAATCCTTGTTTGTTGGTGGATTCTATAACAAAAAAAAGTAAATTTAAGTATGAATAGAGCAAGAAAAGGGAAAATTTTAGGTAAAAAATTGTAAGTAAAAAATTATACAAAGATAGATTTTATATTAATCATCTCCCCCCTTTTTTATTAATTTTGTTGTTTTTTCTTTTAATTAACTCGA
>PYDT01000259.1:0-15000 GCA_004837865.1 Musa balbisiana
AACTACGTACGCATAAAGAATATCCTTCATTGATCATTTTTAAGTCATTTTTTGGACATTGATTTTGACTAAAATTTCACCTCTAGCAATCAAATATATCATTGGCTAATAAAATAAGGCTACATATTAATTCACCAAGACTAGGTCAATATATCATTTAGGATCATACAAACAACCTTGAATATATCCTGAGTATCTAATACCAATAACACTGGTTGCCTTATTCATATCAATCATCTTAAAATTCTTCTATTGAGAAACATCTTGGTTTTTGTAATAAACCAATATCACTATTGACAGCACAATCTCATCCACATAAAGAGTGCAATATAATGAACTTGCCCACTAACCGTAAGTATCAAATTGATACAGTATTATTTTAAATCGAAGGAAGTAATGGTAATCATGAAACTTTATATTCATGTCGGAAGCTTGTTAAGGTCATAAATAGATTTTTTAAGTTCGCACGTCCAACTACCTTTCCCTTTTTGTGATTCCTTCAAGTTGTTCTATATAGATTCCTCACTACACCTCATTCAAACAAATATATTTCACATCCATTTGATATAACTGAAGAGCATAATGAACTACTAAATGCTATAACAATCATCAACGAGTCCTTTTTAGAAAGTGGAGAAAAGGTCTTACGATAGTTAATAACTTCTGGTCTGAGAAGAAACTTTTGATTATAAGTGTGGCCTTTATATCATTCGATATTGCCCGTGAATTTACATTTGTCTTAAGACCCATTTGCAACAGACGCTTTACAATTATTGGGCCAATTCAATGAGTTCCCAAACACTATTCTAGTCCATCAATTTAACTCTTTATTTAATACATCATACCTTTTTTAGAATCACTACTTTTCATGGCTTGTGAAAACGATAAGGGGTCCCTTTTCATCCCTATGTTAATTGTTCTACAAGATCATTAGCAGAACATCAATATCACATGAGAGTTCATCAATGTTATTTTGTTGTTCACCCTCACCAATTCTCTCAGTGATTTAAGGAACAACATATCTTTAATAGGAGATAATAAAGGGGAATTAACCTATATCTTCTCTATATCAAAATTGATCATTCGAGACTTTTCACTCTCACTAATTTTGTTATTTCTAGGAATCTTATATTATTAGATTCTACTATCCTTGTACTATGATTAGAACAATAAAATTTATATCCCTTGAATTTTTTGGATAATAAATAAAATATTCAAAAATAGTTTTTAGATCTAATTCTTTCATGTGGATTGAAGACTTATCTCAATAGGATACCCCCAAATATGTAAATGTCTCTGATTGGATTTTCTACCAATCTATACTCAAATGAGTTGATGGAACCAACTTACTAGGAACCCTATTTAAGATATACATAGTTGTTCTAAGAGCTTCACCCCATATTGACTCTAGTATAGAGGAATAGCTCATCATACTCCTAATCATATTCATAAGAGTACGGATTCACCTTTCAACAATGTCATTCTAACCGTGACACACCTAGCAAAGCATATTGAGCATGAAAACCTCGTTTTTCGAAGAATCATGCAAAAAGATCAACATTTTAACTGGATTCATCATATCTACCATAAAATCACCACCCTTATTAGATCTGACAATTTTAACTTTTCTATCGAGTTATCCTTATCCTCATTTATGTACACTTTAAGAGTGTCAACGATTTGAGAGTTTTTAATATATCAGATACACATAGTCATATCTGAACAAGTCATCTATAAATGTAATGAAATAGCTTTCTCCACTGAAACAAGGAATGTGAAGTGGTCCAAAGATATCAATATAAATAATCTCAAAGAGTTCTTTACTTATTGTGGTATTTTTCTTTATATACTTAGTTTGCTTTCCCTTAATGTAATCTATGTAACATCAAAATTAGTTAAGTCTAAATCTTCAAAATATTATCCTTCACTAATCTTTAATTCTTTCCTTGGAGATATGCCACAATATAGAAGATCTTTCATTATTGAAATTACGTTTATTCTAATATTTAATTTAGAATCAATAATGTCTTTACAAACTAAAGATTCAAATTAATTCTATATAAACTATCATACAAAATTCTAAACCCAACTTTTATTGAATCATAAAATATATTGAGTTTACTATTACCAAAAGAAAGACAATATCCTAACTCATCAATTCTCGATAGAGAAATTAAATTTCTAGAAATAGTAGGAACATAATGTGTTAGCAAGTTCCATCAGATGACCCTTCTCTAGGTGTCGGTGATAAGTTCCTATTGATATCATTTTCGCTTTGAGACAATTTCCCATAATGATGAATATTTTATGTTGTTTTGGTTTTCGGGTTAAAAGAAATCCCTGCATATTATTGATAACATGAGTTGAAGCACCAAAATCAATCCACCAAGTATTAGAAGGAACTTTTGTAATATTTGATTCGAAACATATAAAGGTCGAGTTTATATATTTCTTTTCAAACTAAGTCTTACGTTTAATGTAGTACTTCTTCACATACCTTTTCTTGTCATAAAAGAAGTACTTTAATGTGAAAACTTTCTTTTCATTAATCTGCTTAACATTTCCAGACTTGATATTTTTTTTTATGGATGACGCTTCAACTTCTTTTCTTGTTACTAGCTCCTTGAGTAGTAGTCATAACATTATAAAAACTTTCATATCTTAATATTAATTCTTCCTAAACATACATACTAGTTAACTTATTCAAGTCCCACTTATCCTTATTTGTATTATAGTGAATCTTGAATGAGCCAAACTAAGGAAAAGAATTTAGAATGAACTGCACGAGAAAAGACTCATCAATATTCATACCTAATATTTATGTTTTACAGCTTTGTTAGCCATGTTGAGGATGTGATCTTGATTCCTCGAGTACCATCATACTAAGTCATAGCTAATTCCTTCATTTATATGCCAATCAATGACTTATTAGCAGATTTAAATATACCTTCAATAGCCCTTAAACATTCTCGTGCGCAAGATGTAATCGATAATAAACTCTTTATATTATTTGCAATCATCATTTTTATAAATATTAAACTAAGCCTATTAGATCTTTTCTAAGCATTCATTTTATTAATCTATTCCACAATACTTTCATCAATCAAGTCTGCGCCTTTCATCAAGCAATGATAAGTCAAGATCTAATATGCATAGTATGAATTGCACATGCTCTAACTATTCTAAATAATTTGATCCAGAGAATACAAAGATACTAAAAGCATGAGAATGTATGGAAGAAAGTACCACTACAAAAATATAAAATAATATTAATGCTTTGTCTTTACAAGATATGATAAACTATTATTATCATCCATATTTCATCTTTGGGTGAAATATTGACACATCTAGTGTTCACTCAAGATTATCTATGTAGTGCTAATACTATCCTTTGCTACTTTTGAGTATTGAAATCATAATTTATATTTTTTTATTTCTGTATAAAATATTAAATTAAATCAATCAATTTTATTTAATTGGGTAAATCCAAAATTGAGCTAAACATCAACCTAATTAAGTAAGTAAAAAAAAAATTGATCAAGGTCAATATTAATAAAAAATTTAACTTTTCCCACATTTAATCAAAACTAAACCCAATAAAATAGTAAAAAATGTAGTCATGATTGTTAAATCTCGAATTTGGTGATGAAGTCAATTGTAATTTGTTTGATCAAATCTATATGCAGAGAAAAGCGTGTAGGATTAACTACGATAACAGTAAGACATAAAGTAGGTATTGTGCCGGAGTCAAGATCGAGATCACGTTGGGAGTTCGAGAGTTCACCAAAAGTCGGGACATTCATCGAAAGTTCTGCCTAGAACCAACCGAGAAGTCCAGAAGCTTGCCAAAGAAACTCGTCAAAGCTCGCCAAGAAGATCGTCGTAAAGTCCGGGAGTTTCCTAGGAGTCTGCCGGAGCATTGCCGAGAGTTCGTTGGATATTTGTCGGAAGTACGCTGAAAGCTTGCCAAAAGAGCAATTGACGCACTAGAATATGAAGTGTTGTAATCATGTCTTAATTATTGTAGTTACAACGTAAATTAAGTTAGGATTGGGAGGTCATCCTACTAACTTAATTAGGGGCTAATTGGGCCTAAAGTTGGGCTGGTTTGGGTCGGATTCAAGGCCCAACCAGGATACTGAAAGCCTAGCCAATGGTGGCACCGCTAGGGCCGACGGTGGCACTGCCTGGGAATAACACCCCAAGAATTCTGGGCGGTGGTACCTCCAAAGCTCAACCTCCGAGCTCTATCAAGCGGTCGTATCGTCCAGACTGGGCGGTGGTACCACCTAGTGTCAGGTGTCAAGCGGTGGTACCGCCTAGTAATGGTGGTGGTACCGCCAGTACCTCGAAAATCCGGGATGAGACACTTTTTTGCTCCATTTTTGAACTCATTGGGGCCTATAAAAACCCACCATTTTCTACATGAAAGGGCATAAAAAGTATTGAGATAATCTTGAGTTATTGGGGTGTAAAAGTATTATAAACAAGTGCTAGAGTCCTCTTTCCTTTCTAAGTTTTGAGATCATTCAAGAGATGTGTAAGACTTGTAAGGGTTCTCTCTTAAACCCGTGAAAAGGAGAAAGCGCTACAAAAGAGGTGGTTGGTCTTCACCTATTGAAGGAAGGCCTTTAGTGGATGCTGGAGACCTCGTCGAAGGAGGAATCCGAAAGTGGATGTAGGTCACATTGACCGAACCACTCTAAGTTCTGGTTTGCTTTTCATTTGTGCAAATTTACTTTACTGCAAACCTCCTTAATCTTCTCTTGCACTTTTACGAAAGCTTTTGAGCTCAACTTCTCTCCGAAATAGATTTAATCGAAACCATTTTTGTCGGAATCGGTTTGAAACGAAACGAACAATTTTCTGAAATATCAAAAGTTTTCTGCTGCACTAATTTACCCCCCCTCTTAGTGCCACTCTTGATCCTAACAATTGGTATCAGAGCAAGATTCACTCTCATATGGTTTTAAACCCAAGAGAGATGGCATTTGTCGACAACCTAGAGGGTCATTCAATTACATGTCTGCCCATGTTTAATGGGATGGATTACACATATTGGAGGACTAGAATGAGGATCTTCCTAATTTCAATGGATTTTAAATTATGAAATATTATAGAAAATGACTTTCAAAAGTCTTTTCTTCCAATGAACGATTGGAATGAATTGGAGAAGAAGGCTTTTGCTTTAAACAGCAAAGGCTATGAATGTCCTTGTTTTGTGCCTTGGATAAAAACGAGTTTAATTGTGTGTCCATTTGTGAAACTAGCTTTTGATATTTGGCACAAACTCGAAGGATGCATAAAGGTACTAATAGAGTGAAGGAGTCAAAAATTAATCTTTTAGTACATTCTTATGAGTTGTTTCGAATGAAACCGAGTGAGACCATTGACGACATGTACACCCGATTTACGGATGTCGTCAATGGTCTAAAAGGACTTGGTAAAGGTTTATCAGATTTTGAACTCGTTAATAAGATTTTAAGATCCCTTCAAAAAGTTGAGATCCTAAAGTAATGATCATTCAAGAGACCAAAGATCTAAATAATTTTCCTCTTGAAGAACTTATTGGGTCACTGATGACCTATGAAATGACATGTAAAGCTCATGAAGAGCTTGAGGACACCCTTCCAAAGAATAAGAAGGATATAGTACTGAGAACACAAGAAGACCACTTAACAAAAAACTCAAGTGATGAGGACTTTAATGAAGACTTGGCACTATTAACAAGAAAATTTAAAAATTTATAAAAAAAGTAAATTCAGAAATGATACTAAAAATAATTTTAAAACAAAGAAAGAACTTGTGATATGCTATGGATCCAAGAAGCCAGGACATTACAAGAGCGAATGTCCCCTAACCAAGAAGAAGCAACCAAATAAGAACTATCATCCGAAGAAAAAGAGCCTACCATCACCGAGCAAGTTGCTCACTATGCGCTAATGGTGATTGGAGATGAGGTAACAAGTTCATTAGATGCAAATTTAACTTTCGATGAGCTTTCAAGTGCTTTTCATAATTGTTTGATGAATGTAGAATTTCGAGTAAAAAGTATAATTCTTTGAAAAAGGAACATGCTTCTCTTATTATCAATTTTGATAGGGTAAAGATTGAGCATGAAAATAGCTTAGCTCCCTTGTACAAAATGTCATGATCTAGAAACACTTCAAAGGAAAACTTGCTACTCAAAGATACCTTGAAGAAATTTGAGGTTGGTAGCAAGTCCTTTAACATGATCCTTGCCAACAAGAGTCACGTTCATAGAAGAGGCGGAATTGGATTTGTGAGTAGCTCTCACCAAAATCCAACCACCTTTATTAAAGGCCCTACCTTGCATGTATCACCTCACACCAAATGCAACTTTTGTTGCAATCTTGGACATGTTGCGTACAAATGTCCATTCAAGAAATATAGTCCACATAAATTGATTTGAGTTCCTAAAAGAACCTCAAATGACTCAATGCAATATGATAAGCTATGTAGATCGATTTTTGAGGACACCCAAGGTCAAATGCGTACCTAAAAATCACCCTTTTTGTAGAAAAATGTACCATCATAAGCTAAGAGCAAGAGATGGTACCTTGATAGTGGATGCTCAAGATATATGACCGAAGATCCATCTCAATTCTCTAAGCTCACTAGCCTAGACGATGGATATAGTCACTTTCGGTGACAACAAGGGTAAAATTATTGGCAAAGGAACCGTAGGGAACAAATCCAACCTTCTTATTGAAGATGTATTGTTAGTTGATGGTTTAAAGCATAACCTTTTGAGTATTAGTCAATTATATGATAAAGGATATAGCGTTAGATTTGAATCTAATGCTTGCATTCTTGAAAAACCATACAAAAACATATCTATGATTGCACTAAAACAAAATAATGTATACACTTTTTATATTAATGATCTTTATAATGAAATGTGTTTTTCGGTTTTGAATGATGATACTTGGCTTTGGCATAGGAGATTAGGTCATGCAAGCATGAAACTAATCTCTCAAATTTCATCTAGAGAACTCGCAAGAGAAATTCCTCATATCAAGTTCATTAAAGATAATGCGTGTAATGCATGTCAACTAGGAAAACAAATAAAATGTAGCTTCAAACCTAAGAACTAAATAAGCACCTCTAAACCTTTGCAATTGATCTATATGGACTTGTTCGGACCAATTGCTATATCAAGCCTAGGAGGTAGCAAATACGCATCTATCATCGTGGATGATTATAGTAGATACACATTAACTTATTTTTTGACACACAAAAGTGAATGCTTTAGGTATTTCTCAAAGTTTTGTAAACTTGTTAAAATGAAAAGGGTTTTATGATTTCATCAATTCGAAGTGATCACGATGGTGAATTTCAAAATCAGTGATTTGCAAGAATTTTGTAAATATAATTGATACAACCACAACTTCTCTACTCCTAAGAAATCCTTAACAAATATAGTAGAAAGAAAGAATAGAAACTTGCAAGAAATGACAGAACCATGTAAGACGAACATAGCCTACCCAAATATTTTGGGCAGAAGCCGTAAATACAGCATACTATGTCATGAATAGGGTTCTAGTAAGACCACTACTTTCCAAGATTCTTTATGAGTTGTGAAAAACAAAAAATCTAATGTTTCATACTTTAAGTTTTCAGTGTAATGTTTTATTTTGAATGAAAAGATGCCTTAGGTAAATTTGATGCAAATCGATGAAGGAATTTTTCTTGGCTATTCTTTTGTTCTAAAGCATTTCACATCTTTAACAAAAGAACATTGATTAAGAAGAATCTATTCATGTTGTTTTTAATGAAGTTTCGAAATAAGAAAAATGAATAAGAAATTGATGATTAATTTTGATGCTTTGAATTTAAATGATTCCCCTTCTCCAGCTAGTAACTTGGATGCCTCTTCTTCCGAACCTTCTTTATCGAAGGAATGGAAGTATGTAGATGCTCATCCTAAGGAACTAATTATAGGAGATACATCGAAAGGGGTTCAAACTCATTCTTCTCTTAAAAATTTTTGTGTCAACGCCACTTTTCTTCACAAATTGAACCTAATGCATTGACGAGGCCATGAAAGATGATTCATGGGTCATTGCAATGCAAGAAGAGTTAAATCAATTTGAGAGAAATGAGATGTGAAAGATTGTTCCAAGGCCAAATGACCATTTAGTTATTAGAACTAAGTGGTTTTTAGAAACAAGCAAGATGAATCTTGTATCATGCTTAGAAACAAGGCTAGATTAGTGGCCAAAGGTTTCAACCAAGAAGAAGGTATCGATTATAAAGAGACTTTCGCTCCTGTGGCTCGATTAGAAGTTATAAGGATGCTCCTTGCCTATGCTAGTAGTAATAACTTTAAGTTGTTTCAAATGAAATGTTAAAAGTGCTTTTCTTAATGAATTTATTTCCAAAGAAATTTATGTTGAACAACCTCCCGAATTTGAGAATGATAATCTTCTTAATCATGTGTTTAAATTGACCAAAGCTTTCTATGGATTGAAACAAGCCCTAAGGACTTGGTATGAGAGACTTAGTTCATTTCTTATCGAAAATAATTTCTCTAAAGGCAAGGTAGATACTACATTATTTATCAAAAATTTTGAAAATAATTTTCTTATTATTCAAATTTATATTAATGATATTATTTTCGATTCCACAAATGAATCTCTATGTGAATCATTTGCTAAAAGTATAAGTCTTGAATTTGAAATGAGTTTGATGGGAGAATTAACCTTCGTTTTAGGCTTACAAATCAAACAACTAAGTAATGACATTTTCTTAGTCAAACAAAATATTCTTTAGATCTGCTAAAAAGGTTTAATATGGATAGCTCAAAAGCTATCAATACTCTCATGAGTACCTTCACTAAGTTAGACATTGATGAAAGTGGAGAAAGCTTTGATCAAAAAGCTTACAGGGGTATGATAGGAAGTTTACTCTACCTCACCACAACTAGACCGGATATCATGTTTAGTGTAGGTCTTTGTGCTAGGTTTCAATCTAATCCTAAAATATCTCATCTTAAAGCAGTTAAGAGAATTCTTAGATATCTTAAAGGTACCACTACTCTATGATTATGGTATCCTAAATCTGATAACTTTGAACTAATTGTATATGCTGATGCGGATTTTGATGGATGTAGATTAGATAAAAAAGCACATCTGGAACATGTCAATTTTTAGGACATGCATTTGTTTCTTGGTCTTCCAAGAAACAAAACTTGATTGCACTATCTACAACCAAAGCTGAGTATATTGCAGCTAGTGCATGTTGTGCATAAGTTGTGTGGATGAAAAACACTTTAGAAGATTATAAGATTCATCTTAAAAACATTCCCATAAAATGTGATAACACAAGTGCAATATGTTTAACAAAAAATCTCATTCAACACTCTAGAACAAATATATTGATATTAGACATCACTTTATACGAGATCATATCAATAATCATGATGTAATCTTAGAGTTTATTGATACGCAACATCAATTAGTCGATATCTTTACAAAACCTTTTAAGTGAAGAACAATATGATTTTATTATAAGAGACTTAGGAATGTTAATTTATCCGAATGCATGAATTTGATGTATATCTTTTTCAGACTATCTTTATAAATTTCTTGAATGGAGCTTTCATAAGTTTATGCCATATCAAGTTTATTCCATATCTTTGCTCCATCACTTAATGAATTTTGATACATGGAATTAATTGAAAAATAGCGATCTCTCATAGGATTTCACTTTTATGATTTTTTTTTAGATGAACACTTACAAAAATGAGGATTTGATTTCACATGAATATCTTGATTCTTATGAAAATTGAAGCATAATTTAATGAAACTCTTTTATTATTTCTGAACTTGATTTCAATCATTTCACAAAGTTGGTTCTTAATGGATTTCCTCCTTTCTTTCCTTCTTCATGTAAAAGTTTTGATGAAAAAAGGGAAGAAGTTGATGAAAGCTATCTCTTTAATGCTTATATCTTTTAATGTTGAGAACTTTTGAATGATACCATGTCATGAATATGATTGGTATGAATTCTTACATATTAAAATGTGGCATGAATTTTTACCACACTTACATGAATTTTTACAAATTGAAATATCTCCTTTTGTTGATGACAAAGGGGAAGAAATAATACCAAAATATGGTAAATTGATGACAAATGCATACAATGTATTTCATCATAAATACTTGAAATGTTAGCTTGATAAATTTTTTTCATTATGATAAGATATCTAGAGCTTAACTTGCTATTTTACAATTGATATCTTGTCATAGAATGATGAATTGCTATCTTTGTCATCTTTCATATTTGAAATATCAAACTTGAAAATGGATGTCATGCTTTAACACCATTTTGAGAATGTTAGATCATGATAGGAATCATGATGTACATATGATAAGTTTAAATGAACTTAACTTATCAATTTGTTTCTTGAATTCAAGAATGTCTTTTCTCAAGTATAGCATATGGATAGGGGGAGTTAAGGTTAACTCCTGTCATCAATTGATTGTTATCATAAAAAGGGGGAGATTGTTAAATCTAGGATTTTGATGATGAAGTCAATTGTAATTTGTTTGATCTAATCTATATGTTGAGAAAAGTGTGCAGGATTAACTACAATAGCAGTAAGACAAAGCAGGTGTTGTGTCGGAGTCAAGATCAAGATCACATTGGAGTTTGAGAGTTCGCCGGAAGTCCGAACATTCATCGGAAGTTCTACCGAAACCAACCGAGAAGACCAAAAGCTTGCCAAAGAAACTCGTCAAAGCTAGCTAACAAGATCGTCATAAAGTCGGAGAGCTTGCCGGGAGTCCGCTAGAGCATTACCGAGAGTTCGTCAAATGTTTGCCGGAAATATGCCAGAAGCTCGCTGGAAGAGTAATTGACGCACCTGGAACATAAAGTGTTGTAATCATGTCTTAATTATCAGTAGTTAGAGCATAAATTAAGTAGGATTGGAGGTAATCCCACTAGCTTAATTAAGGGCCAACTGGGCCCGAAGTTGGGCTGGTTTGGGCTGGATTCAAGGCCCAACCAGAATACTGAAAGCTTGGCCAATTGTGGCACTGCCAAGGCCAGCGGTGGCACCACCTGGGAAATAGCACCCCAGGAATTCTAGGCCATGGTACCACCTAAACTGGGCGATAGTACCGCGAGAGCTCAGTCTCCGAGCTCTGTTAGACGATCGTACCACCCAGACTGGGCGGTGGTACCGCTAGTACCCAGAAATCTAGAATAAGATACTTTTTGGCTTCTATTTTTGAAGCCATTGGGGCTTATAAAAATCTCACCCTTTTTTGCACGAAAGGGCACGAAAAGCATTGAGACAATCTTGAGTTATTGGGGTGTAAAAGTATTGTAAACAAGTGCTAGAGTCCTCCCTTTCTAAGTTTTGAGATCATTCAAGAGATGTGTAAGACTTGTAAGGGTTCTCTCCTAAACCCGTGAAAAGGAGAAAGCGCTGTAAAAGAGGTGGTTGGTCTTCACCTATTGAAGGAAGGCCTTTAGTGGACGCGGAGACCACGTCGGAGGAGGAATCCGAAAGTGGATGTAGGTCACATTGACTGAACCACTCTAAATTCTAGTTTGCTTTTCATTTGTACAAATATTACTTTACTGCAAACCTCCTTAATCTTCTCTTGCACTTTTACGAAAGCTTTCGAGTTCAATTTCTCTCTGAAACAGATTGAATCGAAACCATTGTCGTAGAATTGATTTTAAACGAAACAAACAATTTTCTGAAATATCGAAAGTTTTCCGCTGCACTAATTCACTCCCCCTCTCAGTGCAACTCTTGATCCTAACAATGATCACAATTAAAATAAGTCATATTGATCAATTTTATATTTGAGGATAAAAATAAAAAATTCTCAATTTTATAAAGGTAAAACTATAATTTTACTATATAAAACAGAATTACGAGATTTATAAAGGGCAAACTATCTAAAAGATTAAAACAGAATTAATGAAATTTAAAGGGTAAATTATAAATTTACTAAAAGAACCCTAATCTGCAGCGGTCGTCGAATGTGCGAAGTTATGCTTGCACTACCAACTTGACATGCGATCGCTACCTGCGCATGGCTGTGGCCTACACAACCACCCCCGACACATGGCCTACAACGTTCGCCTACGTGACTACCACTTGTGCAACCAACACGGTGCACGACTTGTCGCATGTGTGGCCACGGGATGTGCAGCCAATGTTGTGCGTAGCCACCTGTTGCTATAGTCAGCTGCGATTGCGATTGCCATCAACTGCGGGTGTTACTATCGCTATCGTGCGCAACGCATGTATGCAATCATCATAGGGCTGACGATCATCGAAAATCGCGGCCCTCAATAATAATTATAGACGATAGCAAGCTATCGACGATAATTATGATCAAATACTAAGAAATTTTATGTAGCCCGCAAGCAGATGACAAGAGAACTAGATAAGAAGATAGATCAACAATATACATGGATCATTCAAGCATCATAAATTAGAAAATAATAGATCTAAGGTATTGATTTAAGAAACTTGGCTCTAATACCAATTGTAAACATAAAACCATAATATGCTATATGTTACACGAAAAAACTTTAATGTCAGGATGAAATCAAAAACAATAGATCAATTTAAGATGCGTACCTTTAGAATGTCATCTGGAAAGAACTTTATTTGATTTGTAGGGGCACTGGTACTGATATGAAAACCTATAGCATAAGGAGAACTAGACTCTCTATTCTCCTTATAGGAGAATTAGACTCTCATTCTCCTTTATTTCTATATATAACAAGAGCAAAGGGTCCAAGATAAATAATTTGGTAAAGTTCCTCCTATCAAGGGCATCTCCTAAGGAATCTACTAATATATATACTTTCCTTTCTATTGGTTGAAACGTCCTCAACATCTAATCGATTCTATAATATATCTTATTAATTAGAAATGACTACATAAATAGATGCCTCTTGGCTTTTTGAATAGTCAACAATAGTATTTCCTTTTCTAAGATTAGAGCTCAAGAGTAGTGCACAAACATAAATATTCAACATGCTACATAATTTAATAATGTTTTTTAATGTAATAATCAGATAAAAAATTAGACAAAGAAATTAGTCTCTAGGAGGTAAAAGAGTTCAAATATCCTACAACATCATTAGAGAGCAAATTATGTCATAGCAGACTACATTGCAAACCAACTTTTAATGATATTTTTTACATAAGAATATGTAGCAAAACATAAGGGAAGCAAATCAGACTTAATAGTTTATTTTCTGTTTTTGTTCAATATCAGAATGTCTAATCCAATTTGACTATATATGTCCTACATTATCAACTGCAACTAAATGATTATTATAATAATGGCTGCTTATGTCTTGGTTCATTTCCATTTCAAACTCTTTAAGATCATAGCTATAGCTACATTGCAAACCAACTTTAATGATATTTTTTACATAAGAATATGTAGCAAAACATAAGGGAAGCAAAATAAGACTTAAAGTTATTTTCTGTTTTTGTTCAATATCAGAATGTCTAATCCAATTTGACTATATATGTCCTACATTATCAACTGCAACTAAATGATTATTATAATAATGGCTGCTTATGTCTTGGTTCATTTCCATTTCAAACTCTTTAAGATCATAGCTATAGCTACATTGCAAACCAACTTTAATGATATTTTTTACATAAGAATATGTAGCAAAACATAAGGGAAGCAAAATAAGACTTAAAGTTATTTTCTGTTTTTGTTCAATATCAGAATGTCTAATCCAATTTGACTATATATGTCCTACATTATCAACTGCAACTAAATGATTATTATAATAATGGCTGCTTATGTCTTGGTTCATTTCCATTTCAAACTCTTTAAGATCATAGCTATAGCTACATTGCAAACCAACTTTAATGATATTTTTTACATAAGAATATGTAGCAAAACATAAGGGAAGCAAAATAAGACTTAAAGTTATTTTCTGTTTTTGTTCAATATCAGAATGTCTAATCCAATTTGACTATATATGTCCTACATTATCAACTGCAACTAAATGATTATTATAATAATGGCTGCTTATGTCTTGGTTCATTTCCATTTCAAACTCTTTAAGATCATAGCTATAGCTACATTGCAAACCAACTTTAATGATATTTTTTACATAAGAATATGTAGCAAAACATAAGGGAAGCAAAATAAGACTTAAAGTTATTTTCTGTTTTTGTTCAATATCAGAATGTCTAATCCAATTTGACTATATATGTCCTACATTATCAACTGCAACTAAATGATTATTATAATAATGGCTGCTTATGTCTTGGTTCATTTCCATTTCAAACTCTTTAAGATCATAGCTATAGCTACATTGCAACATCTATTACAGTTAAAAAGTAAGCCAAAGAACAATTACCATTCATAGGATTAAAATTCCTTGAAAAAAAAAAAAAAAAAAAAAAAAAAAAAAAAAAAAAAAAAAAAAAAAAAAAAAAAAAAAAAAAAAAAAAAAAAAAAAAAAAAAAAAAAAAAAAAAAAAAAAAAAAAAAAAAAAAAAAAAAAAAAAAAAAAAAAAAAAAAAAAAAAAAAAAAAAAAAAAAAAAAAAAAAAAAAAAAAAAAAAAAAAAAAAAAAAAAAAAAAAAAAAAAAAAAAAAAAAAAAAAAAAAAAAAAAAAAAAAAAAAAAAAAAAAAAAAAAAAAAAAAAAAAAAAAAAAAAAAAAAAAAAAAAAAAAAAAAAAAAAAAAAAAAAAAAAAAAAAAAAAAAAAAAAAAAAAAAAAAAAAAAAAAAAAAAAAAAAAAAAAAAAAAAAAAAAAAAAAAAAAAAAAAAAAAAAAAAAAAAAAAAAAAAAAAAAAAAAAAAAAAAAAAAAAAAAAAAAAAAAAAAAAAAAAAAAAAAAAAAAAAAAAAAAAAAAAAAAAAAAAAAAAAAAAAAAAAAAAAAAAAAAAAAAAAAAAAAAAAAAAAAAAAAAAAAAAAAAAAAAAAAAAAAAAAAAAAAAAAAAAAAAAAAAAAAAAAAAAAAAAAA